>CM042247.1:6440598-6603098 GCA_023566225.1 Romanogobio albipinnatus | reverse complement strand
CGCGCTGTTCGTTCCAGTCGAAACCCGTCCCATGCAAAACCCATCTTCTCACAAACCAGCTTTCTGATCAGTAGACGTCCAGCCTGATGTACACACACACACACACACACACACACACACACACACACACACACACACACACACACACACACACAAATAACTCTTTAATAACCACAGAGGCATATTAAATGAATGAATGAACAAATTAAGGAAAATTAATGCAAAGGTTAGATACACACACACCGATCAGGGATAACATTATGACCTAATATTGTGTTGGTCCCCCTTTTTGCTGACCCGTCGAGGCATGGACTCCACTAGACCCCTGAAGGTGTGCTGTGGTATCTGGCACCAAGATGTTAGCAGCAGATCCTTTAGGTGTACGTGTCAAAGTAACATCCACATGGATGGAGGACCCAAGGTTTCCCAGCAGAACATTGCCCAAAGCATCACTGCCTTCTTCCCATAGTGCACCTGGTGTCATGTGTTCCCCAGGTCAGCCACACACACACACCCGGCCATCCATGTGATGCAGAAGAACACGTGATCATCAGACCAGGCCACCTTCTTCCATTGCTCTGGTCCAGTTCTGATGCTCACGTGCCACTGTTGGTGCTTTGGGCGGTGGACAGGGGTCAGCATGGGCACCCTGACTGGTCAGCGGCTGTGCCGCCCCATACACAACAAACTGAGATGCTCTGTGTATTCTGACCCCTTTCTATCAGAACCAGCATTAACTTCTTGAGCAGTTTGAGCTCCAGTAGCTCGTCTGTTTGATCGGACCACACGGGCCAACCTTCGCTCCCCACGAGCATCAATGAGCCTCGGCCGCCCATGACCCTGTCGACCACTGTTCCTTCCTTGGAGCACTTTTGATAGACACTGACCACTGCAGCCCGGGAACACCCCACAGGAGCTGCAGTTTTGGAGATGCTCTGACCCAGTCGTCTAGCCGTCACAATCTGGCCCTTATCAAACTCGCTCAAATCCTCACGCTTGCCCATTTTTCCTGTTTCTAACACATCAACTCTGAGGACAAAATGTTCACTTGCTGCCTAATATATCCCACCCACTAACAGGATCAATCAGTGTTATTCACTGGTCATAATGTTATGCCTGATTGGTGTAATTTAATTAAAATTTCAGTGACCTTATTTGACAAAAACTGCACTTTTATATCCTCAAGGCGTTGTGTGCAATGGGAAATTGTAAATAATGTAAAATAATATTAACACATGAAGGGCAAAATAACACTGATTATTTATTATTATAATTATTGTTTATTATTATAAAATGTATTATTTTAGCATTTGATGTTAATTGTAAAAGTCTGTACCCACCATGGCAGATTTTGCGTCTTTGGCGAACACGAACTGCCCGATTCGCTCTTTCTCCTCCGGCTGGATGCACCGGGCCGCCAGTGTCCACTCGGAGCGGGTCGGTACCCACGAACCGCAGCGGAACGCCCACCGGACCCCGTCCATCCCGCACAACAACTACTGTTAATGTCCTATAGTGCCACTAGAAGAAATACACATATTTAATAGCGATTTTTATTGTAAAATAGCGATTTAATATTAGTATTACATATTATTATATTGTCTATTTGTTTTGCTGTCTCCGGTGCGCCTGTACATGTGTTCCAAAACACTCAAAGGATTCCGGAAGAATATGCTGTGGGCGGGGCTGAACAGTCAGCGTCTCATTTGATTGGCTGGTGGAAAGGGGCGGTGACGCTCATTGACCAATCGCGCGGGGGATTCGCGCGTTGTCGGAAGTGTTCGGCTCAGCTCGGCAACGTTGTGGAGGCGGAGCGAGACGCGTGTGGATGGAGTGGATGATGCTTTTCTCCACCGGTGAGTGTTTGAATAAATAATCAAATAACCGTCACGGTTTTGTGTGGTGTGTATTATGGCGTTTATTTGATATAAAGAGTCATGTGTGTGCGAAACATCATAGTATAGATGCCGGTAGAGGCCGACATGTTTGTAATTGAACTGCAAAAACAACCGCCGTACTGATGTGTTTATGTTTGATATAAAATTATGTTTTATTAGCATACTGATACGCATACAGTATATGGACACACCTGACAAACTGTACCCTTGTAACCATATTTTCCACCTAAAACACCATAGTTACTACAGTTATTCACTTATAAAAAAAGTACTGTGGTTGTACTATGGTTTCGGATGGTAATATCAAGGTACTGCATGGCTACTATATTCAATTGTCATGTTATTTACATTATATTACTCGTTGCTTTAAAGAATACAATGATAATACAAGGATATATTTGCAAAAACTTATATTACCATGGTGATTGTTTTGTTATTGTGTTGTTACGTTCAAACTTTTGAATTAGAGCCGTTAAAAACGGTTTTTCAACGGCTCGAATTTGAACATATACTGTAACTGCCGTTTTTGAAGATATACTGTAACTGCCGTTGTATATATATATATATATATATATATATATATATTTATATATATATTATATATATATATATTTTTATATATATATATATATATATATTTGAATTTCTATTCATCAAAGAAACCTGAAAAAAAGTATCACCGTTTCCACAAAAATATGAAATAACTGAACATTATTAATAATAAGACATTTTTCATATGCATCATATCGTCATATTAGAATGATTTCTTAAGGGTCATGTGACACTGAATATTGATGCTGAAAATTCAGCTTTGAACACAAATAAATTATATTTGAATATTCACATAGAAAGCAACTATTTCGCATTGTAATAATATTTCACTATTTTTACAGTTTTATTGCGTTTTTTAATCAAATAAGTGCAGCCTTCGAGAGCATAAGATCCTTTTTTTCTAAAACCGTAAAAAAAAAAAAAAAACTCCCTGACCCCATAGTTTTGAATCTCTCTTTATAAATATACCGTTTAAATCTGGTTTCTGGTTTTATATATCATTGTTTTTTTTGTGCACAGAAAATAATGTACGGTTCTGTTTGATTCTTTTGGACATTACTGATATTTATTGCATGTAAATAAGCCGTTGTGTGTGTGTGTGTTTGTTTGTTGTAGGAGATCTGTGTTAGACACCTTCACTGATGTGTGTCAACATGAACTTGAAAATGTGTCTGGATTGACTTAAATCTTTCAGCGTCCGATCATTTCTCCGTATCCGATCACCTCCAGCATGGACTTCCTGCAGATGAAGCACCTGAAGAGGAAGAGGAAGAGTAACTACAGCGTGAAGGAAACTCAGACTCTCATCCGCGAGATCCACAAGAGACGTGAGATTTTGTTCTCCCGGCAGCAGAACATGGCCATCAACGAGCTGAAGCGGCGAGCGTGGGAAGAGGTCGCGGACAGCGTCAACGCGCTGGGCGAGGGTGAGCTGCGGACGGCGGCCGAGGTCAAGCGACGCTACCTGGACTGGCGCGCCCTCATGAAGCGCAAACAGCTTCAGGCCGAGTTGGCGTCGGGTTTGAAGCAGGAGTTTGAATCTTCGTCTCCTGATAATGATGCGTCTCTGGGTGGGGGTGACCAGTCGCTGGACCTCAGTGGGTTTTCTAAAGACTCGTCGTGCGACTGGCAGGACCTGACGGACCTCGGGGAGCCCAGCACGCACACGCCTGGGGTCAAAATGGAGGACGATGAGGCCAGCAGCTACAGAGTATGTACTGGGCACACTTTTTCAATTTCATCCCACAGCTTTCTTCAGATTGTCCTCTACTTTGGTTCAATTAATCCTCACACCATGGTGGTCAAAAGTCATTAGGCTTTTTGTTATACCAAACGGTTCATTTTGGGGTCCGTAATTTCTGATGGTTTGAATGAGATTTCTTTTGTTGAAAATCTTACTGACATCAAACTTTTGAACAAGCGCTTGGCAACTTTTGGCCGCCATCGTCCGAGGATTAGGCCTTGGATTTCCTGGCATTAGTGAGGCACTATTGGCAATATTATTGTATATTGACATTATATTTATCTTTGCTAAAATGCCTTGAAAATACCACTTAAAGCTACACTATGCAACTTTTTATGTTCAAAATTTAAATAATGAGCAAATACATCATAAACCATCTTCCAAACTATGTTTATGCCTTATGGTGCATTCACAACAGACACGAATAAATTGCGCATAGTAAATTACTCGCTTCATTCGTGTGTGACATTTACTTCACAACAGACGGGAATTCACTTCATGGGAGGGGCTTCTGCCAGCGTCTCGTCTCATTGTGAAATGGCTGACATGGATTGTTTTAAAATACGGCGAATAAGCTCAATTTGCCGGCTTTAACTAGCTTGTAGTCTCAATAGGGGTGAATTCAGGGTCATTGGGACACTTTTTCCAAGTCATCTCAATGGCAATCACCCTGAAATCACCCTATGTATAGCTCAAATTGAGTAAAGAGCGCTTTTTACAACTTACCACATTGTCCGACCTCCTCACTCACTTTCTTCCAAGCAAGATCCTTTTTATTCCTGTTTCTATAAAGTATGAAGATGTATCGTACAGCTCCGGGTATCCACATATGATTTTGTCCTCATTGTTGTCACTACTAGAGCAAGCTCCTGATTGGTTAATGCGGCGCGAATATCCGCCAACGTTCAAATCTGAACTTTGGCAAATGCTCAATTATCGCCGTGTCATTCGCGCGAATCGTGCCACAGAATGTCTATTCGCGTCTTTGCATTGACTTAACATGTAAATCACTCTCGCTTAACGCTTCATTCGCATCTGGTGTGAATGCACCATTACCCTAAAGTTAGTCTGGATTTCCAGGGAAACGGCTTACTTTCGTCATTTATCTGTGAGTGTTTATGGCATAAACAAAGCAATAAAAATGTGGGTGGTTCCTCCCCTAGAAAAATATTACTGGAGTAGATGTCTTTTACATTAAGTACAAGTAGCCTGCCTTGTTTACTAAATGTCTGATTGGACCAGCCAAATTTTCACACCTAATTGTTTTGCACTGCAATAGTGTAGGGGTGAGGTTCATGGCAGAAAGTTTTGACGCAAATCGACCGGATGTTCGAATCCGCTGAATTAGAGATGGTAAAAGTGAGTGGCTCCTTGTCCTACCCACATACAATGGTTCCGATGCCCATGGCATCACATATGACTAGGTTTTCAAAACTATATTTTAGTTTGTAACAATCTCGAAACCAGTTACTACGTGGGTCTATTTACCTATATATATAGCCTTTTCATAGTTTTCACAGTAATTCCGTTACTGTTTTTTGTTAGTCCAAAAACAGCTTTCATTGTAACCAAGCTAGAGCTTAGATGGGGCTCAAAAAAACAAGCACGGCCCTACCCGAGCCCGTGTTTGCTCTAGTAGCTTGCTCAAGTCCGTGTCCGCCTGAGCCCGATTTAAACCTGACCATTTTTTAATACGTGGCTGTTCTGACGAGAACGAGCCTGTAATGAGCGAAGCGGACACTCAGCTCAATAATCCGCTCTATGTAGGTGCGCTCCACTCATGAACCGCTCACCGGTAAAATGATGTTCGCTCAAATCCCGCTCAGACATGACATTTATCTGTACTAAAGGCCTACTTGTTATAGCCATTAAACAATGTATTTTGTTTTATATTTATGTTTAAATATTATAAAGTTATTTTTAAATTTCATCTAATTATGAAAAGTGCTAAGATGCGAATGGGTCAGAAATGATTTTAACCACTTCATTAAGTTTTGTTTTGTAGAAAGTCTTTCTTTAAAGTGAATTTCGTTTTGTAAATTGTATCTTAATTTTAATCAAGGTTTCATCAGCCAGCCGGCGCAATCACTTTCATTGCACACAAACTGGAGCCCTCAGAATAAAGTTGAGAGTCTCATAAATAAACTTATCGAGAGTCTCATAAATAAACCGCAAATCAGCAGCTACTTGCATCACAGACATGAGAAATATGTGTATAGAAAGCTTGAAATGTCCAATGTTTAAACGAAACAATTCGAAACGAAAAGAAATAGGCTAGCTAAGCAATGCTCAGTATTCACATGAGCAGCTCATGACTGGCGTCTCGGAGCGGTCCTGTGCTGTGACTTTAACCCACATTTTTAGACTAATCCTGACTTGTGCAAATTTGTACACATTTGTTTCTTAGTTGTAGTATTAGTTCTTAATTTGCTAATATTATTTCTGATTATGGCATAGCTTTCTGCCCATGTTTTTTAGGCTAATAAAAAAAACAAACACAAATGCTTGAACAAGGGCCCGGCCTAAGGATAGTACCGGGAAATATCGGCCCGACCAGGCCCGTCAAGTTCGGGCTCGGGCAGAGAATCTAAACTCTAAACCAAGCCCTCAGAAGGACTCATTGTGAAATGTGCCGCCTCTGCAGAAGATCAACACCTACTTCATTATTGCAGCTTTGGCTCTGCCCACTGGCGTGTTAGTGAGATGACGAGGAGAGAAAAGCGATACCGGATCACTGGACGAAAATAACATTACCTTTCAAAGGATCCCAATGATAGTAATGTGCTTATTTATTTTCAACAATCTCAGTTGAGCATTGATGTGTGTTTGGCACATTTCACTGTGGATTCTTTGGTAAATCAGTTGCAATTTCAGTGCAGGCTTTGCAAACAGCGTTTTACGATATGGACTCAACAGTAATGCCACAACATGTAAGTAACTGTGTTAATTCTTTCTGATATGAATCAGTGGCAGTTTACACCGAAGTCTTACAGCAGACTCGCCCCTTCAAACAGAGCGTTAAAATCAGAGGCTAAAATCAGGGTAGGAAAAATGCTTCTTATTTCTAAATTATGACATTTTTGATGTAAAAATCAAACTAACATTATAAGTGCACCCCAGGAAACATAATAAAAAATGCAGTTCATGACCCCTTTAAATTAAAATAACGTCTGACTAAAAGCTACCCTTTAAACTTTAAACGCTCAAATCATCCTTTCATTACTGCTGACTTTGTTTCTATTTGTAATTTGTCCTTAGTTGGAAGCGGAGGTTGGAGATGGTGGGGATGTTGAGGAGGATGATGACGACTGTTTTCCCTCCATCCTCCCTGATATGGACCGTGAGGGGCGAGTTCCTGAGGTCTTCGCTCACATCGATGAATTTGGCGTGCTAAGCTCCACCAAGCCCGCCGCTGCAGGCCGAGACCTGGGGCTCGGAGTTGGCGGCATGACGGGGATGGGCGTAGCTGGATTGGGCCTGTCCGGAGGGGAGAACACAAGTCTGCTGGTGGCGCTGGAGAGGCAGAGACTGGACCTGGAGAAACATCGCCTGCAGGTGGAGTCCGAGAGGCTGCAGGTGGAGAAAGAGCGCCTCCTGGTGGAGAAGGAGAGGTTGCGGCAAGGGGAGGTGGAAAAAGAGAGGTTGCAACTGGAGAAGGAACGTCTGCAGGTGGAGCGAGAACGGTTGCGACTGGTCTTGCAACAAAACACGCCGCTCCAGCAGAGCCCCGCCCCCTCGACCTCTGTAGCCACGCCCACAACATCGTCGTCTGCCCCCTCGTCATCCTCATTGGACGGAGAGAAGGACAGGAAGCTGGTTTGGCCAATGGCAGTGGATTTGGAGGCGGAGAAGCTGAAGTTAGAGAAAGAGCGCCTCCTGCTGGAGAAAGAGAGACTGCAGTTCTTCAAGTTTGAGTCGGGCAGACTGCAGATTGAGAAAGAGCGCCTGCAGGTGGAGAAAGAGAGGCTGCAGCTTCATAAAGATGGACAACAGATGGCGCTGCACTCGTGAAACACCATAGATACAGTTGGGTAGGGAGAAAATCATTGTTTCCATAGTTGGCCATTCATTCCTGTAGGGAAAAACTAAAAAAAAATTAAAATAAATTGCCAGACATTTGAAAAAATAAGCAGGAAGAAGTCAAGCAGTTCATGAATGAATAAATTAGGGTTGCAAAGGGGCTGAACATTTCCGATACACTTTCCCAAAGTTTCAGAAAATTTCCCCAAAATTCTGGAAACTTTGCAACCCATGCATGAACGAATGCAAGCAGTTCATAAACAAGATGGTAAGAGGACTCGCTTCTGAACTTGTGCAGCAGTAGCATATTTAATATATATTTCATATTCATCAGTAAATATGAAATATGATAAGTAAAGT
This sequence comes from Romanogobio albipinnatus, assembly GCA_023566225.1. Lineage (NCBI taxonomy): Eukaryota > Metazoa > Chordata > Actinopteri > Cypriniformes > Gobionidae > Romanogobio > Romanogobio albipinnatus. The sequence continues at coordinate 6,595,025 of CM042247.1, read as the reverse complement.
ACCTCATTTCACAATAAAACAGAAGAAAGCTGTGATTCCATATCATCTAGTTGTTGAATTGCTTGTCTTCAGTGTTAACTAAAATTAAAACTATTACAAATAGTTATCGTTATTTGGCATAGAAATATAATAGGATTAAGTGAAATAAAATTGGACTAAGTAGTAAAATTCTAAAACTAAAATTAATATATATATATATATATATGTATATAATTATTTAAAGCAAAAACAATTAAAAGGACAAAAGCACATACAATTACCGAAACTTAGACTAAAATGAAAACTGAACGTGTAAAAGCTAATTCAAAACAATAATTAATACTATAATAAACTCTTTTTTCGATATTTACACATTTCAATTTATAGTAAAAGTCCATTGAATAATTGAATAATCCTTACATATTATTCATATTATTGATATTAGTAAATAAACTAGAGCTTAATAAAAACTTTTGTATAAATGTTAAATGTATATATATATATTTTAAACTTAAAATTTATGAATAAAAATCACATAAACTAAATGGTCCAATCCTTTGTTCCATTAAGATTTATACTTTTATACTTTTTATTAATTTTAATTCATAATATAAATAATATGTAAGGATTATTCAATTCACTTTGATGGAATTTTACTATTAATTGAAATGCGTAAATCTTGAAAAAAGGCTTTTTTGAGTGTATATAAGTAATATTAAAATATTGTCTTAAACTGAACGTGTAAAAGCTAATTCAAAACAATAATTAATACTATAATAAACTCCAAAAATAAGCCTTTTTTGATATTTACGTATTTCAATTAATAGTAAAATTCCATCAAAGTGAGTTGAATAATCCTTAAATATTATTCATATTATGAATTAAGAAATTTAAATGAGTAAATAAGCTAGAGCTTAATAAAACCTTTTGTATAACATATTGGAACATATTTAAATTTTTGAATACAAATCACATAAACCTAATGATCCATTCCCTTGTTCCATTACGATTTATACTAAATGTTTTATTAAGCTCAAATTTTTTATTCATTTAATTTATAATATGAATAATATGTAAGGATTATTCATATATAATTAATTTGATGGAATTTTACTATTAATTGAAATGCGTAAATCTTGGAAAAAAAGGCTTTTTTGAGTGTATTGAAGTAATATTAAAATATTGTCTTTCAGTTTTTTTAATAAGTTGGCAGAAACAGTGACTCCAACACGCTCTCCTATCTAAAAATATCCAAATGTTACTGTATATTTCCCTACAGAAATGAGTGGTCATCTATGGCAAACAGGATGTATAGACACACCTCCGGTGTGTGACGTGTATCTGACTGTATCTGTAGATCAGGTCGGCCCACGCGAATGCCTTCTGCTCATGCAAAACAACTCGTGAGACGGTTTAATGCTTGAGTATTGTGTGTGTTGATATCTTGTAGAAATGTATGCAGAAGCTTCTGAATGCAGATACTTCTGATTAACTTTTTACAAGATGTTATGTATGTTGTTACCATACTGTGTTTAGTATAACAGAGAGCTTAAAAAAAAAGCTGGATTGTATAAGGGCTCTTATGTATTCACACTACAGGATGGATGGGGACCAAATCTAGGTGACTCATTTATCTGGAATCATTGTTCATGTTGTTCTCATAAATGGTTTATACGTTCACGCCATGCTTTTATTTTGAAACAGTCACTTTCAGATCATGATCAAACACAGATAATTGTGTTCGCAAAACTACAGGTGCTCAGACTGTTCGCTTATTTACACTCGCAAACATGAATGTGGACAGTCGAAGAAAAATCACCTCATAGTCAAGAGGAAAAAATAAGACAAAACTGTTAATATAGTTATGATTCTTGGTGTGAACAGGCCTGTTTCTTATTTTTTCAGTTGATTTTGAGGTGAAACATGTTCTTCACAGGCCTGTAATGTGAATGTAGTCGGTGTGTGTGTGTGTGTAGTTGTTTTCAGGCCCTGATGACCCCTGAAGTTCAGCTGTCGAGTGCTTGTTGGTTTTGTCTGTTTCTGTGGTCGTGCAATTCCTGCCACATTCACGTTTATGCGTCATCCAATCGACTTGCATTGAAGGTACGTTTTTCTTGTTTTTTTTTTTTACTGTTTCGCGATCATTTTGTTTTTCATCTGAGAGCGTGCGGTTCTTAGGCCTGTTTCACACATCTCACATAAGCAGAGTTTCAAATCTTTACATTTTACACTGAACTTCAGCAGAAAATATAGAGAAAAGTTGACTTTCTAAAAAGTAAACGTGCGGATAATTATAAAAGGTTGTATAGAATAAGAATAAAGCGACTTTTTATCTCATAATTCTGTTTTTTTCCACGCAATTGCGAGCTTATATCTTGCATTTCTGACTTTATAACTCGCAAATGTGACTTTATATCACCTAATTCTGAGAAAAGGTCACAATTGTGAGATAAAAAGTCGAAATTACCTTTTTATTTTGTATTCAGTGGCGGAAACAAACTTCCATAGATGATGAATAAAATGCAGAAACATGTAAAGTTCCCCTTTTTTTGGAAAAAATATGTCCACATAAAAGTCACAATTACCTTTTAAAATTGCTTTATTCTTATTCTAGACGAAAATCAACACCTACTTCATTATTGCATATTTGGCCCCGCCCACTGGCGTGTTAGTGAGATGACGAGGAGAGGATCTAAAATAACTAGATAAAAAGTCGAAATTATCTTTTTTATTTTGTATTCAGTGGCGGCAACAAGCTTCCATAGATGATGAATAAAATGCAGAAACATGTAAAGTTCCTCTTTTTTTTTGGGGGGGGGGGGGGGGGGGGGTAATATGTCCACATACAATGTAACACGCAGTAAATTGTACTGAATCCACATGATTTAAAGGGATAGTTCATGCAAAGATTATCATTCTGTAATTTACTCATTTTACCCTATTCCAAAACTTCACTACTTTTGTCTGGGGATCACAAAACAAGATGAAGAATTTTCATTTTTGGGTGAACTGTCTCTTTAAGCAGCGTGTATTCTCCACAACAGGTTTGGGTTTCATCCTGCATAAACTAAAACTCACCCCTAATTTATGGGGTCTTAGTAAAGGAAACAGTCCACAGTAATGAGTTTATTCGTGTCGAGTTGCTCTGTGTGTGAAACGGGGCCGCACGGTTCAGTTCAGCTTCTCTCTGCATTTCTAAAGAAGTGGAAAACCAAAGCTTGTTTGGTGCCATCGTGTTCTATTGTTGTTTTCATGCTCAGATGAAGGTGGTGTATTTTAAAGAATAAAGGTTTTATGGATGTTTAGTTTTTGTGAGCTGGTGCTTTTAGTGTTGATGGACTCAGAAAGGTGTGTTTTATTGTACTGTACGTGCAATACGTAAATGGTGTATGTATGTATGTGTGTGTGTGTGTGTGTTTTAAATGTATGTTCCAGATGTGGCAAAGCACAAAAATAAATAGAATTTAAAGAATTTAAATGGTCTGATGAACCCAGTTTTCTTTTTTCTGTTGAAACAGCAAGACGTGGATGCTCTAAACTAGTTTAATTTCAATAAACGTTTTTTCATAGAACAATGAATGCTCTCATTTCAAAACATCAAGAAAAATTGGCTTATATTTTTCTCTTTGAATAATGGTTTCAGCCCAATTCTTTGAGAAACTTTCTGTTTAAAGAGGACCTATTATGTCTTGATGTTTTTGGGCTCTACTAGAACAGGTTTTTATGCTTGAATGTTCATAAAATGCCTTATTTTTCCCCATATTCTCTATTGTTGCTCGTCTCTTGCCAGTCTGTCAGTAACGGCCTTTTTAGTTCCTGTCTCTATGAAGCCCCGCCTTCTGAAAAGCACACTGTGCTCTGATTGGTCGCCTGGAGCAGTGTGTTGTGATTGGTCAAGCGCTTCCATCCATCCATCCATCCATCCATCATCTTCCGCTTATCCGGGGCCGCTTCGCGGGGGCAACAGTCTAAGCAGAGACGGCCAGACTTCCCTCTCCCTAGCCACTTTCTCCAGCTCTTCCGGGGAGACATAGTCCCTCCAGCGTGTCCTAGGTCTTCCCCGGGGCCTCCTCCCGGTGGGACGTGCCTGGAACACCTCCCTGGGAAGGGGTCCAGGAGGCATCCGAAATAGATGCCCGAGCCACCTCAGCTGGCTCCTCTCGATGTGGAGGAGCAACGGCTCTACTCTTAGCTCCTCCCGAGTGACCGAGCTTCTCACCCTCTAAGGGAGGGCCCAGCCACCCTACGGAGAAAGCTCATTTCGGCCGCCTGTATCCGGGATCTTGTCCTTTCGGTCATGACCCACAGCTCATGACCATAGATGAGAGTAGGAACGTAGATTGACCGGTAAATCGAGAGCTTCGCTTTACAGTTCAGCTCCTTCTTTACCATGACAGACCGGTACATTGACTGCATGACTGCAGAAGCTCCCAATCCAATCTCCAATCTCCCGTTCCATCCTTCCCTCACTCGTGAACAAGACCCCAAGATACCTGAACTCCTCCACTTGAGGCAGGAACTCTCCACCAACCAGAAGTGTGCAATCCACCCTTTTCCAACTGAGAACCATGGCCTCGGACTTGGAGGTGCTGTTTCTCATCCCAGCCGGTCCTGGTCTGAGGAGGCCAACATGAAAAAGCAGCGACAAAATCGTATGGTCCCCAAACCGGACACTCTCCGGCCCTTGGCTGCGCCGAGAAATTCTGTCCATAAAAATTATGAACAGAACCGGTTACAAAGGGCAGCCCTGCCGGAGTCCAAAATGCACATCCAGAGATCCAGAGACTTGAGGTACTCAGGGCAGATCTCATCCACCCCTGGTGCCGTGCCACCGAGAAGCTTTTTAACTACCTCGATGACTTCAGCCCGGGTGATGGACGAGTCCTCCTCCGAGTCCCCAGCCACTGCTTCCTCAACGGAAGGCATGTCGGTGGGATTGAGGAGATCCTCAAAGTATTCCTTCCACTGCTCGACGATATCCCCAGTTGAGGTCAACAGGTGAAACAGTGTTGGTAGGGTATTGCTTCCCCCTCCTGAGGCGTCGAACGGTTTGCCAGAATCTCTTCGAGGCCAACCGATAGTCTTTCTCCATGACCTCACCGAACTCCTCCCAGGCCCGATTTTTTGCCTCCACGACTACCCAGGCTGCAGTCCGCTTGGCCTGCCGGTACCTGTCAGCTGCCTCCGGAGTCCCACAAGCCATCCAGGCCCGATAGGACTCCTTCTTCAGCTTGATGGCATCCCTTACTTCCGGTGTCCACCACCGGGTTCAGGGATTGCCGCCTCGACAGGCACCGGAGACCTTACGGCCACAGCTCCGAGCAGCCGCAGCGACAATGGAGGTGGAGAACATGGTCCACTCGGACTCAATATCTCCAGACTCCCTCGGGATCCGTTTGAAGCTCTGCCGGAGGTGGCAGTTGAAGATCTCTTTGACAGGGGGCTCGGCCAAACGTTCCCAACAGACCCTCACAGTACGTTTGGGTCTGCCGAGTCTGTCCAGTTTCCTCCCCCGCCATCGGATCCAACTCACCACCAGGTGGTGATGAGTTGACAGCTCCGCCCCTCCGTCCAAGACATATGGCCGAAGGTCTGATGACACGACCACAAAGTCGATCATCGACCTCCGGCCTAGGGTGTCCTGGTGCCACGTGCACTGATGGACACCCTTATCCAGAGCCCAAGCTGTGCGTGGTGGTGAGCCCGACTATCTCTAGTCTGTACCTCTCGACCTCCCGCACAAGCTCAGGCTCCTTCCCCGCCAACGAAGTGACATTCCACGTCCCTAAAGCCAGATTCCATGTCCAGAGATCGGGCCGTCAGGGGCCTCGCCTTCGACTGTCGCCTGATCCACCATGCACCGGCCCCTTACTCCCCCTCCTGCAGGTGGTGAGCCCACAGGAGGGCGGCCCCACGTCACTCCTTCGGGCTGCGCCATGCTGGGCGACGTCTCGGTCCTTGCTGCAGTTGTAATCATAAAGGGTTTGTGAACTGTTCTTAGTCTGGCCCGTCACCAAGGACCGGTTTGCCTTGGGAGACCCTACCAGGGGCATATAGCCCCAGACAACATAGCTCCCAAGATCATTCAGTTACTCAAACCTCTCCACCACGATAAGGTGACAGTTCAAGAAGAGGCGCTTCCAGCGTGTTTGGGAAATGTCCCTCCCCTTACTATAACCCCCAGTTTCAACACACTACCAATTCACTTTATATCACATAATTCTGACTTTATATCTCGCAAATCTGACTTTATATCACATAATTCTGACTTTATATCACATAATTCTGACTTTATATCACAATTCTGACTTTATATCACATAATTCTGACTTTATAACACATAATTCTGACTTTATATCACAATTCTGGCTTTATATCACATAATTCTGACTTTATATCTCACAATTCTCACTTTATATCACATAATTCTGACTTTATATCTCACAATTCTGACTTTATATCACATAATTCTGACTTTATATCACATAATTCTGACTTTATATCTCATAATTCTGACTTCATAACTCGCAAGCCTGACTTTATATCACATAATTCTGACTTTATATCACATAATTTTCACTATATCACATAATTCTGACTTTATATCACATAATTTTCACTATATCACATAATTCTGACTATCACATAATTTTGACTTTATATCACATAATTCTGACTTTATATTACATCATTTTGACTATATAACATAATTCAGACTTTATATCACATAATTTTGACTTTATATCACATAATTCTGACTTTATACAACAAGTCTGACTTTATATCACATAATTCTGACTTTATATCACATAATTCTGACATTATATCTCGCAATTTTAACCCTTTTCTCGCAATTGTTTACATCACATAATTCTGACTTTATATCACATAATTCTGACTTTATATCACATAATTTTCACTATATCACATAATTTTGACTATATCACATAATTCGGACTTTATACCACAATTTTGACTTTATATCACATAATTCTGACTTTATATCACATAATTCTGACTTTATATCATGTAAACTCGCAATTGCAAGAAGAAAAGTCAGAATTGCGAGACAAGTCGCAATTACCTTTTTTATTCTGTGGTGGAAACAAGCTTCCATAGTGTTTCTCATAGAAATATTTAAGGGAAGAGAGAATATTCTGGTCAGATCTGTAAACACGTTCCCTGCTCTGATACCAGCATGATTCAGCTCTCATTTCTAGGATTTGAAGCTCACGGATGTCTGTATTTCTAACAAAAGTGTTTGTGTTAGTCCACATAAAGCCCATGGGATTGGAAGCGAGCAGTCTGGGGGAAGGAGACGAGCTCAAAACACAAGCGTCTGATGATGTGGGAAGGAATGGAAATCTCCAGAGAAAACCGCATACCCCCCTGATGAAAGGAAGCCTCAGATGTGTCTGTCTGTAAGTGAGAATGAGCGAGATCTGGCCGTCAGATTCCTCCGTCTTTCTTTAATACCATCTGAAGTTCTGGTGTGTTTTATAAAGTCTGGATTATACCTCAGTCTGTCGACAGTCGACAGGGTTATTTCTTCTGGTTCTTCACACCTCTTTTTATGATCCAGGGTTCTTGAGTTGCTCTATGATACTGTAGATGTTGCATCTGGTCTCCCTTGAGGGAAAAAGGGGTTTCTAGGGCTCTGTTTACTCCCGGTATTAAGATGCGTTTGGTCGATCGGATCACAAGTAGACGAAGGAGACATTCCCATTCACACCTGGTGTTTTAATCCGTCTCTTTTGTCCACTTTCAACAACTTCTGTCCTGATTTCTGGGGAGGGTCTATGGACCCTGTTTTTTCAGATCTTTCGATCGAATGGACGAAATTGTGTCTCCAGCCTATAAAGTTTAAATCCCGTCTGGCTAGCGCGCTTCCCATAATGTTCACACATTAGGTCAGTAGGTGGAGAGTAGACGGTCTTTTGTGGCTGTTCGAGTGTATTCGAACACATGAAAGCTATGAAAGTGACGAAAATGTGTTTTAGTCTCTGGAAGAGGTTGAATGTGGATAAGAGGAAAATGTGTTAGACCCCGTTTACATCGTCCACCTGTGATCGGATCGACCAGAACACATCTTAATACCAGCTTAAAGGGATAGTTCACCCAAAAACGAAGTTTTTATGTTTATCTGCTTATCCCCAGGGCATCCAAGATGTAGGTGTCTTTGTTTCTTTAGTAGAACACAAATTAAGATTTTTAATTCCAACCGTTGCAGTCTGTCAGTCGTATAATGCATGTCAATGGGGATATTTTAGAGAATGAGAGTAAAAACACATACGAATCCTTATTAAACCATGCGGCTCGTGGCGACACATTGATGTCTTAAGACACGAAACGATCTGTTTCTGCGAGAAACCCAACAGTATTTATGTTTTTTTTTTTTTACCTCTTATCAGACGAATGTCATCTAGTATTCCCAGCGCCATAACTTCCGGCGAATAAGGTCAAAATACTGGCGCAATCAAAGATATATAAACGTAGATGCCTCATTCGACCGATCCGCGCAGGCACTAATGAGGGATCTATGTATATATCTATGATCGCGCCGGTATTTTGCATGTATTTTGATCTTATTCGCCGGAAGTGATGGCGCGGGGACGGCTGATGCAGAGCCACAGAAAAAAATGAAATACATTTTTAAATATTTTTCTTACACAAACACATCGATTCGCTTCAGAAGGCCTTTATTAACACCCCCGGAGTCGTGTGGAGCACGTTATTTGACAGTCAGATGCATTTTTTTTGTACTTCAAAAACCGAGCAACTATCACTGCCATTATAAAGCTTGGATTAGCCAGAACATTTTTATTATAACTCAGATTTTATTCATCTGAAAGAAGAATGTCATATACACCTAGGATGACTTGAGGGTGAGTAAATCATGGGCTAATTTTCATTTTTGGGTGAACTATCCCTTTAATACCACACGGCCTTCGATGGTCTAGGCTGGTCATCAGCTGGTCCAGATTAGTAGACCATCTTGGACCAGCAAGAAGCCATAAGGTTATACACTGAAAAAAATGAAGGTTACTCTTTAGATTAGGGTCCAATTTTCACCATTAACTATATGACTTTGCCTCAATAAACTCCTAATAATTGCGTATTAATAAGGTATTAAGGGATGTAGAATATGGTCATGATTTGTGCTTTATAAGTGCTAATAAACAGCCAATATCCTAGTAAAATGAATGCTAATAAGCAACTATCTATTAGTGAGAATTGAAGCCTAAACTAAAGTGTAACCAAAATGAAACTAAACATGGAGTTTTAAAGACTGAAATTGTATTTTATTGTAAAACATACTGCAATAATCAGTTTTATTTACAACTTTTCACTGTGCCGGTAAAGATCTTCATGGTGATTTTGGAGAATGAAGTAGTTAATGACCAGCGAATGAGTCGATGCGGATGTGTCAGGCTGGTTGATAATGAATGTTTTGAAGTCACTGTGTTTCTTCACTTTGGGAAACCAACCTGCAAATGGTTTACTTATTGCTGACTCTCTGCATATTAATCTGGTTAAGGAGAAATGATTCTACCATACAAAAAATCACACATGCATGTATTGCTAAAGGTACTGTGATCCTGAGGATAGTGTGAACTAACATTAAAGGAACAGTTCAGCCAAATTTCTCATCATTTAAAATAATGCTTCACAAAACAAAGAAAGTCATTGTGTTGAAGTCAGTGACTATTAAAGCAAGTCACTGTTTTAGAACATGGTCGATGATTTCTAGCTGGTCATTAACTGGTTATACCAGTTTAGGATGTTCATTGTGTGTGTGTGTGTTTGGAGAAAAAACAAGTTAATGACCTGCCAATGAGTCAAAACTGGTGTGTCGTGGCTGGTTGAGATGCATAAACTAAGAAATCAATGTTTTGAAAGCACAGTGTTTTCTATATTTTGGTGGCGCCAACCTGAAAATAGTTTACTTATAACTGACTCTGTATATCTGGTTTACAAGAAAGTATTTATTTTTAACAAGTGATGCATCAAAATCTTTCACTGAAAGTTTTCATTCAGCCGGGAAAAACAATACAAAATGGGAAAAAGACAGAAAAAAATGTTTTGCTACTTGAGCATAATTCTTGGTCATGGTGAAGTGAATCTAGCCTGGCTCCGCCCTCCTATGTATTTCCGCTCAATTTTCCTTTTCCTTCAGTGCTTCGTCTGGGATTGCGGTATATTCGCTGGTTTTCTCCGGTCAAATTTGAACCGGTCCAATCGGCGAACAGAGGGAGTGGCTGAGAACGATGACGTTGATGTCGTTCGCTAGTTTGAGATGACATACGTCACGACCAAACGTTAGCGATTGTTTATGGCAGATCCAATAGTTTTAAACTTCAACAGAGTTCCCGCCTTAAAGGAAGTTAACGCTTGTCAATTGAGAGTGGCCAGACTCTCTGAACAAATGAAATGTACGAGAGTCTGGAAGGACCAGGCTAAAGTGAATCCATGTTGTGTGCACGAAATGGTGTTTTGGTCAATGATTTCGGCCCTCCAAAACTATTTCATTCTTTTTTTCAGCCAAATATTTTTGATTTTGGTACATTTACTTAGCCTATAAATCTAGACGCACCCTAGCAGCAGCAGATCTAATTTGCAGCCAGGGTCGTCTAGCAACTCTCCGTTGGCTTGCGAGCTTGAAAAACCAAACTCTAGTCAGGCCAATCACATCGTGTATAGAGTCGGTGGGTGGGCTTAACATAATGAGTTTAAGCTTAAGTTTTGCCGTTAAAAGTTTAATCTATCAACTAGCTCCGCTGGTGGGAAAACACATGGGACTCAGCCACAACCCGCTTGTGATTGTTGTCTCACCACTGATCGCGCTCTGGTTGGTTGTAGCGCTATCCTATTACGTGCAGAGGGAATTTGAAAGACAACCATTTATCCCGCCCCTCGGATTGAGCCCTGCCAATGGTGAGTTCCCAGACCCAACATCTTGATGTGGGTCTGGCTTGTCAGGCTAACATTTACTGTTGAGAAAATTTCACACATACATTCATTAATAATAATAGACGAATGAGTACAAAACAAAGAACAAAGTTGGTTGGTATTTGTTGAAGTCGTGTGAACTACCCCCAATATATACAGTCAAACCAAACATTATTAAGACAGCAGATATAATATTTCACTGTGTGCAGGACACTATCGTGAGGAGGGCAAAATACAGTAAACTGTGACATATTACACCCAAACATTCTTCATACAGTGACTACCAGTCAAACGGATAAACATTTGGGAGCAAAATGATTCAGACTCTTTGACCTGTCCATGTTTTAAGAGTTCTTTCTTTAATTGATAATGTGACCTTTGACACCACAGATATTGCTTGGTCATTGGTTGACCTAAACTGGTATTATCTAATTGTGTAGTTAAATCTAACAGCTGATTGGTTGATTGCAATCCATTACATCCCTTTCTATCCAAAATGATCTGAAATTATCCAGATGAACTTGTTCTGACGCAGTTTAATTGACCATTTTCTAAACTATAGCGAATAAACTGTGATAATGTGAGAAAATGTTGAAGGTGTCTGAATAGATTTTGGTTTGACTGTGTATATACACAGCCTGGCCAAAACAAATTTAAATAGGCAAATGCTTAAAGGAACACGCCACTATTTTTGAAAATAGGCTCATTTTCCGACTCCTCTAGAGTTGAACAGTTGAGTTTTACCGTTTTTGAATCCCTTCAGTCGATCTCCGGGTCTGGCGGTAGCACTTTTAGCATAGCTTAGCATAGATCATTGAATCTGATTAGACCGTTAGCATCTCGCTCAAAAAAATGACCAAAGAGTTTTGATATTTTTCCCATTTAAAACTTGACTCTTCTGTAGTTGTACTAAGACCGACGGGAAATTGAAAAGTTGTGATTTCTAGACCGATATGGCGAGGAACTATACTCTCATTCCTGCGTAATAATCAAGAGCTTTAAGCCGTAACATGAGTGCAGCGGCGCAGTGATATAACACAGCGGCTGAACAACTGTCAACATAACCAACGTGACAACCTGCTAGCACAGAGAGCGTGCTGGAGACTATTTTCAATTCCGAGTTATGAAGTCTGAATTATGCTATAAAGTCAAGTTTTAAAAAGAAAAAATATCTAAACTCTTTGGTCATTTTTTGAGCGAGATGCTAACAGTCTAATCAGATCCAATGATCTATGCTAAGCTATGCTAAAAGTGCTACCGCCAGACCCGGATATCGACTGAAGGGATTAGAAAACGGTAAAACTCAACTGTTTAACTCTAGGGGAGTCGGAAAATGAGCCTATTTTCAAAAATAGTGGCGTGTTCCTTTCAAGAGTCAATGATTGGATCATTATTGCAGTGATTTTTGTGTTTCTAGCATGTTATATGTTTGGCAACAGTTCTTCCAACCCTAATTGATGGAGTGTTGCACACTGTAAAAACCGTAAAAAAACACTGTTAAATTTTAAGTTAATTGAAATAAAAAATTTGAGTCAATGCAATAAACATTTGAGAATCGACATCACCCTTTATTCAAATATTATTAAAATATTGTGTAAGCATATTGCGTAATTGTGTGTTTTATTTGTAATAATGCAGTGAAACATGCCAAATTTTCATGATTTATCACAATTTTTTTTATTTATTTATGTGGTTCAGATACAATAATAGTTTGAGTTTCTATTAATTAAACCAACTTCCTTCATTGTATTAACTCAAATATTTTAAAATTTTTTTAAGGCAACCAGGTTCCTTATTTTTTTTTAAGTTAAACCAACAATATTTTTTTTACAGTGTACAAGTTCATTTCAACTCTCTATATTACAATTTAGACTTACAATTTTGAGTTGAATCTGGTATAACTTAAATTAAAAAGTTGAAATTGCTTAACTTATTTTGATTTTGAGTTAAATTAACTTAAAAACATATGGGCCCGGTTTCACAGACAGGGCTTAGACTAAGCCAGGATTAGGCCTTAGTTCAATTAGGACATATAAGTAACTTTTATAAACGTGTCCAAGAAAAAAAACATTACTGGTGTGCATCTTGAGACAAAACAATGCCACTGACATATTTTAAGATTTGTCAGTGCAAGATTCTTTCAGTTGAAACAGCACAAACATGCATTTTAGTCTAGGACTAGCTTAAGCGTTGTCTGTGAAACCGGGGGATGTTGTCATAACTTTTTGATCCTATACTTTTTTACAGTGTAGCTTTTCTTAAACAACCATGTAGGAAGACACATCATGGCCATATTCATCATGTCACGATTCATCAGGCTCAGATTGTGAGAGAACGGTTGGGAGGGAGCATGAAGAATCATATTCACACATGACGTCTCATGGAAAGTCTTTGGGATGTGCTGGAGGAGACTTTACAGAGTGCTGGACTCTTGCATTGACCAAAAATTGATGCACCTCTTGGTCATATTGCATGCACATTTACTTATTTAATGAATGGAAAAAGATGTTTGTTTATTGTATAAATGTTCCAGTTTTATTTGAATTGGTGGGTACAAAGAGAAAATCAAAAGAACGCAAAAACAAATCCAAACACCAAAGGTGAGAATCAGGTACGATCCCGGTGTGCGATGCGGTGCGGCGTTCACATACACTCGTGTGTGTGTGTGTGTGTGTTTGTGCGACATGTGAGATGCGTGGACATTCATTAAGGACAAAGACACGTACACACACTGCGTTACATCGGTTATCAAAACAACTGTTAACACAGAACAGATGCCATGGTCTCACGCACAACCGAGCTGCTTTAGTTCAGATGTCCCTCTATTATATAGATTCGTTTCTGTATATATAATACTGTGTGTTTATAAAAGATCTCTTAATTACAAGTCAGGTCTCCCTATAGTCATTATTGCAATGAATTATTACCTAAGATGCTTTATAAAAGAATCGTGTTCAGCTTTTACTACTGGTCTATTTACATTTCAGTCCAAAAAGCAAGCGGCTCCCAGTGGAAATCCCGTGGAGATGATGATAAAAGATGTTGAACGTCGTCCCCCTTCGTGGCTCCTGAGAGAATATCTACATAGGGTTTAGTAAATACAGCTAGTGATTGTGGACCATGTCGTAAATATGTTGTTTGGCGCTCGAGTGAGTTAATACGTCTAATGCAGATTTGCTGATGTCGGACGGCTAAACACAGAAGCGCAGCTAATGTCTTTACATTTACAGTTTACTGGTCTTCTACGTGATTCTTCGGCTCTTATGCGATGATGTTTGTCCCCAAAGTTAGGCTTCAGGATAAGGCATCATGGATTCCTTGATGCGCGACAATGTCAAAAAACGTCCGTATCTCATGCCGTCCCAACTCGGTTACAATTTTTGACGTCTTTTCCGAGAGCTGAAAGAGTGTGAATTGTTGTCGTGTGTTTCTTTCCCAGGTCTGTCACGTCCGAGTCCTCGTTAGCACGAGCCGTCGACGACGTGCTTCTCCCGTGAGTCTGAACTTCGGTAGAGGGGTAAGATGGTTTAAGGCACAAGGTGAGTTTTTGGTTTCTATGGGAGGTCGGAGGACACCACAGCGAGGGCGGGGCCATGTCGGAAGGAGGGGCCAGAGCGCACGGCCTTAGGGCAGTCTGGCGTCAGGACACGCCCGTTTTCCCCCAGGCTGCCCGTGATTGACAAGCGGGCCTTGTTTCTCATGGCTTCCGAGAAGGTGAGCTAGAGAAGGGGGCGGGACGAGAGGCGGAGTCAGAATACGTGGAACTCTCTGGGGGAGGGGAAACAATATGCAAATGACACAGTGACATCACAGACGGAACCACTCGACACATTCACAGCGACGGAACGGAGAAAAGCTCAAGGCCGCCACACACAAATACAGAAAACATCTCAAAATGTACAACATGGCTAGACATCTGCATTTCTAACGCAAGCATGCAGCCCTTCGCTCGTGTTCCCGCTAATTCTGTAGGGGTTTAATTGTACAGTGTCCCATAACAGTCAACACTTTATAGGTTCATACTGCTAATGTTTCATAAGAGGTCAGTCTGATGTGAAGCCCGTGGGATGTTATTCGGTATCAGTACAGCATTATAGATTGGTTTGCTGATGTCACTAACAACAAAAGAAAGTGAAACGCGACCGAACATCATTAAACCGACAGCCGTTTGATCTATAATGCCCTACTCGTACCAAATAACCCATTGCTAGTGTCTACAGCAGCAGATCTCAACTGGTTTTGCTACAAGACTGAACAGTACCAGAATAGTTTAACCCTTGTATTATGTTCAAAAATGATATTTTGTGACCAAACCAAAAGTTTCCAAACTCTGATGTGTTGTAAATTGTGTGCATGAAATTTATATTATGGTTATGATGTTTGTGGGTCCATTTGACCCGCGTATTTCATGGTTTTTGATGTATTTTGTTGTGTCAACCATGTCTTGAACATTGAGGTGGACCAATATTGTTATTTTTATAAAGCATAAAGAAACAGAACGCAGTGAACAAAATTCTTGGGGAAATAATCATTTTGGGACTATTTGCAAATATTTTTGTCAGTTTTGTCATGTTTACATGCATTTATTAGATACTTTTATCCAAAGAAATGTACACTGAGTTGATGGCATACATTTGTAGCCTATCAGTTCATTCATGTTCATTCCGATGGGAATTGAACCCATATGAACTTGCTGTTGTAAGCGCCATGCTTTTGCTGTATGACAGTCCCTCCAGAAAAACGTGATTATGCGATCGCATGATTTAATGCATAATCAGCCAAAGTCCGCATATTTATGCGGGGACCACATTTTTTTCAAATACACCGCCCTTCCGCCGTGTAAATTGCCTATTTCCGCATGCAAAATATGCGGGGCTAGCATGATTTCATAATCCCCGCATTTTTGTTGCAAAAATGTTAGTTTACTTCACACAAGAGCTGCCATTTCCCCCTATTGCCATGGGAAAAGTGACGTAATTACCCGACGTGAACATCATCGAAAAGCTTCAAACCCTGTGTTGAAACCATAGATATCGATGAAACCATGATGAAGCGCAAACTCCCATTTGCCAACAAAAATAACAGCAAAAGACCGCCCAAAGCAGTTTCCCGGTGTGCTGACCGATTTCAAAAAACAGCATCATGAAGCTTCGAAGCGTTATGAATCAGTGAGTTGTCTTCAGCTGTTCGGATTGCCAAAGTCACGTATTTCAGCAGTTTGACACGCGCTCCGAATCATGAATCGACTCACTGATTCATAACGCTTCGAAGCTTCATGATGCATTGTTTTGAAATCGGTCCAAATTGAGCCATGTGTTTATTAAGGTCTTCAATAAAATAAGATGAGAACTTAAATATTCAATTAAAAATATTCGCTTTTTTTCTCTTTTTCATCAAATCGCAGTTTTTGCAAGTTTTATCGCATAAAATTGCATAAATATCCCGCATTTTCCATCGCATTTTTTAAGAAAACGTGCCGCATAATCAAGGATTTTTGCCCGCAACAATCACAAAAAAGAGCCGCATTTTTCTGGAAGGACTGGTATGAGCTTCAGAAAAGCACACAACAAGTTCTTTTCATGTTTTACAAAAGTTAAAAAATGCTATAATACTGTTTATAAAATGTACAGTTTTGTGAAAAAAAAGTTGTTTAATACAGTTTTAAAAAGTCATATGTTCGCATGTGGAAGGCAGGGGTGCAACTGCACATGCTGAGGGGTATGCAAGATTAGTGTTAGCGCCCCCCTTCATCATCACCCCCCCCCCCCCCCCCAAAAAATGCCCATTTAATATTTTATTTAAATGAATATGCCACCAAAATTTTTGATACTAGCTACAGCAAACCTACTAGTCTAACTGTAAAGTTCAAACATTATTAAAGAAAATTAAACGAATAATATAAGAATTTCAAGTAATAGCACACATCATTTCAATAGAACAAAGATTTTACAGGTAGGTCTAACAGTATTCAGGTACAGAAATTGAATAACACTGCATTCACCCTATAAATTAAATACAGTGAATCCTTGTTGAAGAGCAGTGAGTGGTTTTCCTCTGTCTTTTTAGTGTTTTGATTAACATTTTGCTGTCACGTCAACTAATACGCGGATCGTTTGATTGACAGGCCATCTGTCCAATCATAATCAGCCGAGTCCGCCATTTTGTCCAACAAAGCACTCTGGAGAGTTCGTAACGTCGGTGGACTTGAACTTGAAAAACTGTGTGCACGGACGTCTTTCCGCGGTTGAAACAACGTTCCTTCTGATGTTTATTTGATGCTATAAATTAACTAGAAGGAAGAGATGATCAGTTCACGAGCAGCTTCAGGCTGAGGCACTACAGCGATCTATCACGACAGAGAGCCACAAAACGGTGTTTATTGTTTGTATTTCTTTAAAAAATGACAACTACAAAGTTGAGACTTTGTTTCATATTAAAAGTAACCTGCTCTGTCCTGTATTGGCGCGTTATCAGTGTCCCCTTTGCTCCGCATTGTGTTTTTCATTGTGTGAGAACATGATTTGAGGCAATGGCTTGTCGGACATAGCAACAGTAACTATAGGGGGCGGGTCTTTGCAAATAGTCAAATTGACCCGATTTCTTTCTGCTTATGTTTGCTTAAAACCGACTATGTTTACATGAATGTTTGCCAAGACTACAATTTTAGGAAAATGGTGGCGTTCAAGCGCAAGAAGATGCAAAATAATTCAATTCGGTTCTGAGATGAAAACAGCATGTGGCCGAATTTAACCCTTGTGCGTCAATTAAAAAAAGTTACATAGGACAAACATTTTAAGACTTAAGTTTGGTCTTATTTTAAAGAAGACCCTTGCCGGATTATTGTTGAAGTAAAAAAAAAAAAAAAAAGTGAAACCAAAAACAAGTTATAGAGGTTTATGAAAATGATTTATGAACATTATTCTATATAAAATATATATTTTATGAAACGTGTTGAACTCTGAAACTGCTAGAAAATCAAAGACATGCATCTAAACAAGCTGTGTTCCAAATTTGAGTTTGATATCTCCAAAAATGAGCTTTTAATAAGATTTAGTTTGGGCGCAGTACCAAATGTTCCCCATTAGATGCCAGCAAAGCATCTCTGATGCACAGGGTTTGTGATTTGCAGTAGTTTTTCTCTCTCAAATATTAAACACACACTCACCATGTTTTTTATTACACACATAGATACAAACCACACTCTGACATTCATACCAACACACCCACACAATTATAATGTATCCCGTTGGCTTTATAATATGCAGAAGCAGAAAACCGGAATAAAGTGGGTATTTGCTTTATAGGCCAAACCTGAGAAAATGGCACCATCTGGTAAAAAAAATAGTACAAATTTAAAATTGAACGAAAGCCTATTGACAGAGATTGCATCATTTTATAGTTAAATGACCCTGGGATTAAAATGGGTTTAATTTTTGTCCAAAAGGTCCTGAGAGGAACTATTTTGTGTACCTAGTGCAAAATAGATTTTAAAAAAGAAAATGGGGGTGAAATAGTAAAATTCCATTAAAAATACACACCTGTGCCAAAACTTGGCCGGCAAAATGAACAAAAAATTTAACTGAAAAAGACAAAAATGTCCATATGGTCGCACAAGGGTTCATTCTCTTGCGTGTCTTCTTGTGTTTGAATGTCCACATTAACCAGGGGTGCTAGTTCAGCAGTCTGGGCAATGATCAGGGAGTCGGCCATTTTGAGGGCTGTCTCAATCGTTCAATCCTTCCAGTGCACTGAAACGTCCGCTCCCTAAAAAGTCCCACAATGCACCGCAAAACCCAGGATGCATCGATGCTCACTATGTTCCCTTAACGGAAGTTCTGAAGCGCGAAACTATAACACAAAGACCGATAACGGCACGCGATACGTGTTTTTAAAAATAGATACTATTGTTTTATTATATTGCAGCATAAACATACATCGTTAGACAGGTAATGAACACAATCTAGCCAATATTTATCATTTATTTACGGCTGAAATGTTGCACGTATGTAACAAGCAAATGTACTTTAAATAACATTACAAGTAATGTACAAAACAATATCAGCTCTGCTGTTGATCATCAATACCAGTAATGATGTTGATGAACATGATATACTGATTCACAAGCTCGGGAGCTAGGGAACTGATTGAGACGCACCCAAGATTTCGTCACGTCCAGTTATGAACTTTAGTGAAGAATAATAAAAGCCCATTAACTAGGTTGTGGCGCTTTAGTCAAGTCCGCTTTATTTCTTCAGAGCAGTTTCACACTGATGATAGGACATGAATTCAGTTTTAGCTGAAAAGCTAAAGTACGTTTTTGATTGATTCATTTCTGTTGTAAAAACTGATTTCAAAAAGTAAAAACGCATGTAATAAAAATATATTGCACAAAATGAAAACCATAATGTAAATATTATTATTATAAGTGTGAATCAAAAAATTTAAAGTGCATTTAACAAAAAATAACAAGCATGATTTCATCTCTTAAATGTCTTAGTGTGTGTTTTGGTCATAATTTAGACTTTAAAAAAATATATATAATTCAGCTTTTTATCTTATAATTTGGACTTTTGAAAGTTTTAAAGTCCTGGATTTCCACTGTTCATCTCACAATGACTTAGCATGTCATGTCTTTTACTTTTTATCTCACAATTATGACTTTTAAAATCATATTTTTGACTTTTTATCTAATAATGAGGACTTTTAAAATCATATTTTGACTTTTTAGCTCACGATTATGACTTTTAAAATCATATTTTTGACTTTTTATCTAATAATGAGAACTTTTAAAATAATATTTTTTACTTTTTAATCTCACGATTATGACTTAAAATCATATTTTTGACTTTTTATCTAATAATGAGAACTTTTAAAATAATATTTTTGACTTTTTAATCTCACGATTATTACTTTTAAAATCATATTTTTGACTTTTTATCTAATAATGAGGACTTTTAAAATCATATTTTGACTTTTTATCTCACGATTATGACTTTTAAAATCATATTTTTGACTTTTTATCTAATAATGAGGACTTTTAAAATCATATTTTGACTTTTTAGCTCACGATTATGACTTTTAAAATCATATTTTTGACTTTTTATCTAATAATGAGAACTTTTAAAATCATATTTTCAACATTTTATCATATAATTATGACTTAGCATGTCATATTTTTGACTTTTTATCTCACGATCATGACTTTTAAAATCATATTTTTGACTTTTTATCTCACGATTATGACTTAAAATCATATTTTTGACTTTTTATCTAACGAGGACTTTAAAAATCATATTTTTGACTTTTTTGTATCACGATTATGACTTTTAAAATCATATTTTTGACTTTTTATCTAAAATCATATTTTTGACTTTTTATCTAATGAGGACTTTCAAAATCATATTTTTGACTTTTTATCTAAAATCATATTTTTGACTTTTTATCTAATGAGAACTTTTAAAATCATATTTTCCACATTTGATCTCTTAATTATGACTTTATGATAATTGAAACGAGCTGATCGGTAATATAGTTGAATATGTCCGCAACTGAGCGAGCCGAAGCCAAAGGCAACAGAGGCGACGGTGGCAAGGAACCAAAACCCCATCAGGCGACAGAATGGAGAAAAAAAACCTTGGGAGAAACCAGACCAGTTCTCCTCTGGCCAACGAGCAAACAGTGTATGATTATATGATTCTGGCAACATTAAATGCTGATTCATTTGTTGACTTGCAGTGATAAAAAAACGATAGGTTAAGCTGATAATCTTCCCTTTTTCTGTTCTGCGCCCCAATGCTCTGCATATAACGCACACCCCATTTTTACACCACAGGTTGAAGGTTTACTGCTTTTACCTGATTTCATTAATAGCGTGATTTTTGATGAATTACATGGGATCCAATTCCTTTGACTGATTTGAACACAATGCAAGGGTTAAACGTAAAAAACTACACGTTGAGCTTTTTAAAAGTTGATTGATTGATTATGTGGCTAGTTGTGTTTTATGACTTGCTTTTGTCCAGTTGAGAACTGCTGGTCAATCGGATAATCTCTGGATGGGAAGTAAATAAGCAGCATTCCTTTATAAAGTGTTTGAAGGCTGTATGCCAAGACATTTGGTTTGGTAGTCATTTGAGAGATTCTAATATGGCAGGTTTGTCCATGTGTGTGTGTGTGTGTCATCTTGTGGCTTTTGTTTTAATGCAGGTGTCTGAAACAGAAAGCCAACAGTGCAAACACCAGCAACTGCAGCCAGGAAGACCAAACCAGTGCAATCCCAACATGTTCTAGTCAAGGCAACTTGCCATACGAGAAACAAACAGAGGAACGACAAGCGACAGAAATGAAAGGATCTCTTTTCAAAGAAGGAACGTAAGTAAAGGAAAGTTTGTAAACTGAAGGATGGGAAGCCGTCACAACATTAGCGGGCGTCTGCTGCAGCTATAGACAGACGAGGGTCAGGCCGAACCCCTGCGACCGCAAGCAGACTGTCTGTCCTACCCCTATATCTTTACTGCGTCAGAGCCGTACACGTTGTATCCCTCTCTATAAGTGGCTAAGTTCTGCACACTGTGCGCCGGGCTGGGAGCGGGGCTAAAATTCAGTTCGGCCGATTCCACCTTCAGTTTCTTGGCCTCGGCGCGGGACTTATAGCAAAACTCGACCAGGGCCACCAGCATGGCCAGACCCAGGCCGCCCACCAGGATGTAGAAAACTCCCGCCACGTTGCTCAGGCTGAGCGCCTGCGAGCTCTTGTCCTGGAAGCCGGGGAAGGAGGGAGAAAACACGGAGTTAGGGATGCAAGAAGTGGCGAGACGGACACTCAAAACACATTCAGTTACACTTCATTTAAGAGTCATGGCTTTAATTACTGGTGCCATTCATTTAACATCATATAGACGGAATGAAATCCAGTCCTAAATATGAGCTTTTAGTCTTTTTGTTGATTAGATCAACTTATACCTCTATAAAAACACATGACAATATAAAACAATTTTCAACATATTTCTGATATCATCTGGCTGTCTCTAACATGACACGTAATAGCCGTATGAAATGTCCTACAGCTGTAATGTGTTTCTGCCGACGGATAGAGTGAATAAGTGAATGTTATGAGAGGAAAACTGCCCGCTGTGGTGCCGTATTCTCTCGAATTATCTGTCCGTTTGAATGAACTCATCCGTTTTACTGTAACAAAGCTGCAGTCTAAAAAAATAACATGGAACTCTATAAGGATGTCATGAAATTGTGTACGCAGGGTTCCTGAATTTGATTCGAGTAATTTGCAGGTAAAAAAGAAAACAGAGTGTGGAAATATATTTGTGTTTTTTCCATACAATTTCCCTCTATGTGAACGCTTGTGTCCACCACAGAGCAACAAATAAACAAGAAGCTTTTAATCTCACAGTTGTCCTCGGAATTCTGACTTTATAATTCACAATTCTGACTTCATAACTCGGAATTGTGACTTTATATTAAATAATTCTGACTTCATAACTCGGAATTGTGACTTTATATTACATAATTCTGACTTCATAACTCGGAATTGTGACTTTATATTACATAATTCTGACTTCATAACTCGGAATTGTGACTTTATATTAAATAATTCTGACTTCATAACTCGGAATTGTGACTTTATATTACATAATTCTGACTTCATAACTCGGAATTGTGACTTTATATTACATAATTCTGACTTCATAACTCGGAATTGTGACTTTATATCACATAATTCTGACTTCATAACTCGGAATTGTGACTTTATATCACATAATTCTGACTTCATAACTCGGAATTGTGACTTTATATTACATAATTCTGACTTCATAACTCGGAATTCTGACTTTATATTACATAATTCTGACTTCATAACTCGGAATTACGACTTTATATCACATAATTCTGACTTCATAACTCAGAATTGTGACTTTATATTACATAATTCTGACTTCATAACTCGGAATTCTGACTTTATATTACATAATTCTGACTTCATAACTCGGAATTGTGACTATATTAAATAATTCTGACTTCATAACTCGGAATTGTGACTTTATATTACATAATTCTGACTTCATAACTCAGAATTGTGACTATATTAAATAATTCTGACTTCATAACTCGGAATTCTGACTTTATAATTCACAATTCTGACTTTATAACTCGGAATTGTGACTTTATATCATAATTCTGACTTCATAACTCGGAATTACGACTTTATATCACGTAATTCTGACTTCATAACTCGGAATTGTGACTTTATATCACGTAATTCTGACTTTAAAACTCGGAATTCTGACTTAATATTACATAATTCTGACTTCATAACTCAGAATTGTGACTTTATATTACATAATTCTGACTTCATAACTCGGAATTCTGACTTTATATTA
This sequence comes from Romanogobio albipinnatus, assembly GCA_023566225.1. NCBI lineage: Eukaryota > Metazoa > Chordata > Actinopteri > Cypriniformes > Gobionidae > Romanogobio > Romanogobio albipinnatus. Next base: position 6,571,701 of record CM042247.1, on the reverse strand, counting down.
CATAATTCTGACTTCATAACTCGGAATTCTGACTTTATATCATAATTCTGACTTCATAACTCGGAATTGTGACTTTATATTAAATAATTCTGACTTCATAACTCGGAATTGTGACTTTATATCATAATTCTGACTTCATAACTCGTAATTGTGACTTTATATTAAATAATTCTGACTTCATAACTCGGAATTGGGACTTTATATCATAATTCTGACTTCATAACTCGGAATTCTGACTTTATATCTCATAATTCTGACTTCATAACTCGGAATTCTGACTTTATATTACATAATTCTGACTTCATAACTCGGAATTCTGACTTTATATTACATAATTCTGACTTCATAACTCGGAATTCTGACTTTATATCATAATTCTGACTTCATAACTCGGAATTGTGACTTTATATTAAATAATTCTGACTTCATAACTCGGAATTGTGACTTTATATTAAATAATTCTGACTTCATAACTCAGAATTGTGACTTTATATTACATAATTCTGACTTCATAACTCGGAATTCTGACTTTATATTACATAATTCTGACTTCATAACTCGGAATTCTGACTTTATATTACATAATTCTGACTTCATAACTCGGAATTCTGACTTTATAATTCACAATTCTGACTTTATAACTCGGAATTGGGACTTTATATTAAATAATTCTGACTTCATAACTCGGAATTCTGACTTTATAATTCACAATTCTGACTTTATAACTCGGAATTGTGACTTTATATTACATAATTCTGACTTCATAACTCGGAATTGTGACTTTATATTACATAATTCTGACTTCATAACTCGGAATTGTGACTATATTAAATAATTCTGACTTCATAACTCGGAATTGGGACTTTATATTAAATAATTCTGACTTCATAACTCGGAATTCTGACTTTATAATTCACAATTCTGACTTTATAACTCGGAATTGTGACTTTATATCATAATTCTGACTTCATAACTCGGAATTACGACTTTATATCACGTAATTCTGACTTCATAACTCGGAATTGTGACTTTATATCACGTAATTCTGACTTTAAAACTCGGAATTCTGACTTAATATTACATAATTCTGACTTCATAACTCGGAATTCTGACTTTATATCACATAATTCTGACTTCATAACTCAGAATTGTGACTTTATATTACATAATTCTGACTTCATAACTCGGAATTCTGACTTTATATTACATAATTCTGACTTCATAACTCGGAATTCTGACTTTATATCATAATTCTGACTTCATAACTCGGAATTGTGACTTTATATTAAATAATTCTGACTTCATAACTCGGAATTGTGACTTTATATCATAATTCTGACTTCATAACTCGTAATTGTGACTTTATATTAAATAATTCTGACTTCATAACTCGGAATTGGGACTTTATATCATAATTCTGACTTCATAACTCGGAATTCTGACTTTATATCTCATAATTCTGACTTCATAACTCGGAATTCTGACTTTATATTACATAATTCTGACTTCATAACTCGGAATTCTGACTTTATATTACATAATTCTGACTTCATAACTCGGAATTCTGACTTTATATCATAATTCTGACTTCATAACTCGGAATTGTGACTTTATATTAAATAATTCTGACTTCATAACTCGGAATTGTGACTTTATATGAAATAATTCTGACTTCATAACTCAGAATTGTGACTTTATATTACATAATTCTGACTTCATAACTCGGAATTCTGACTTTATATTACATAATTCTGACTTCATAACTCGGAATTCTGACTTTATATTACATAATTCTGACTTCATAACTCGGAATTCTGACTTTATATCATAATTCTGACTTCATAACTCGGAATTGTGACTTTATATTAAATAATTCTGACTTCATAACTCGGAATTAACGACTTTATATCACATAATTCTGACTTCATAACTCGGAATTCTGACTTTATATCATAATTCTGACTTCATAACTCGGAATTACGACTTTATATCACGTAATTCTGACTTCATAACTCGGAATTGTGACTTTATATCATAATTCTGACTTCATAACTCGGAATTAACGACTTTATATCACATAATTCTGACTTCATAACTCGGAATTCTGACTTTATATCATAATTCTGACTTCATAACTCGGAATTACGACTTTATATCACGTAATTCTGACTTCATAACTCGGAATTGTGACTTTATATCATAATTCTGACTTCATAACTCGGAATTGTGACTTTATATCACATAATTCTGACTTCATAACTCAGAATTGTGACTTTATATTACATAATTCTGACTTCATAACTCGGAATTCTGACTTTATATTACATAATTCTGACTTCATAACTCGGAATTGTGACTATATTAAATAATTCTGACTTCATAACTCGGAATTGTGACTTTATATTAAATAATTCTGACTTCATAACTCGGAATTGTGACTATATTAAATAATTCTGACTTCATAACTCGGAATTGTGACTTTATATTACATAATTCTGACTTCATAACTCAGAATTGTGACTATATTAAATAATTCTGACTTCGTAACTCGGAATTGTGACTTTATATTACATAATTCTGACTTCATAACTCGGAATTGTGACTTTATATTAAATAATTCTGACTTCATAACTCGGAATTGTGACTATATTAAATAATTCTGACTTCATAACTCGGAATTGTGACTTTATATTACATAATTCTGACTTCATAACTCGGAATTGTGACTATATTAAATAATTCTGACTTCATAACTCGGAATTGTGACTTTATATTACATAATTCTGACTTCATAACTCGGAATTGTGACTTTATATTAAATAATTCTGACTTCATAACTCGGAATTGTGACTATATTAAATAATTCTGACTTCATAACTCGGAATTGTGACTTTATATTACATAATTCTGACTTCATAACTCGGAATTGTGACTATATTAAATAATTCTGACTTCATAACTCGGAATTGTGACTTTATATTAAATAATTCTGACTTCATAACTCGGAATTCTGACTTTATAATTCACAATTCTGACTTTATAACTCGGAATTGGGACTTTATATTAAATAATTCTGACTTCATAACTCGGAATTCTGACTTTATAATTCACAATTCTGACTTTATAACTCGGAATTGTGACTTTATATTACATAATTCTGACTTCATAACTCGGAATTGTGACTTTATATTACATAATTCTGACTTCATAACTCGGAATTGTGACTATATTAAATAATTCTGACTTCATAACTCGGAATTGGGACTTTATATTAAATAATTCTGACTTCATAACTCGGAATTCTGACTTTATAATTCACAATTCTGACTTCATAACTCGGAATTCTGACTTTATAATTCACAATTCTGACTTTATAACTCGGAATTGTGACTTTATATTAAATAATTCTGACTTCATAACTCGGAATTCTGACTTTATAATTCACAATTCTGACTTTATAACTCGGAATTGGGACTTTATATTAAATAATTCTGACTTCATAACTCGGAATTCTGACTTTATAATTCACAATTCTGACTTTATAACTCGGAATTGTGACTTTATATTACATAATTCTGACTTCATAACTCGGAATTGTGACTTTATATTACATAATTCTGACTTCATAACTCGGAATTGTGACTATATTAAATAATTCTGACTTCATAACTCGGAATTGGGACTTTATATTAAATAATTCTGACTTCATAACTCGGAATTCTGACTTTATAATTCACAATTCTGACTTTATAACTCGGAATTGTGACTTTATATCATAATTCTGACTTCATAACTCGGAATTACGACTTTATATCACGTAATTCTGACTTCATAACTCGGAATTGTGACTTTATATCACGTAATTCTGACTTTAAAACTCGGAATTCTGACTTAATATTACATAATTCTGACTTCATAACTCGGAATTCTGACTTTATATCACATAATTCTGACTTCATAACTCAGAATTGTGACTTTATATTACATAATTCTGACTTCATAACTCGGAATTCTGACTTTATATTACATAATTCTGACTTCATAACTCGGAATTCTGACTTTATATCATAATTCTGACTTCATAACTCGGAATTGTGACTTTATATTAAATAATTCTGACTTCATAACTCGGAATTGTGACTTTATATCATAATTCTGACTTCATAACTCGTAATTGTGACTTTATATTAAATAATTCTGACTTCATAACTCAGAATTGGGACTTTATATCATAATTCTGACTTCATAACTCGGAATTCTGACTTTATATCTCATAATTCTGACTTCATAACTCGGAATTCTGACTTTATATTACATAATTCTGACTTCATAACTCGGAATTCTGACTTTATATTACATAATTCTGACTTCATAACTCGGAATTCTGACTTTATATCATAATTCTGACTTCATAACTCGGAATTGTGACTTTATATTAAATAATTCTGACTTCATAACTCGGAATTGTGACTTTATATGAAATAATTCTGACTTCATAACTCAGAATTGTGACTTTATATTACATAATTCTGACTTCATAACTCGGAATTCTGACTTTATATTACATAATTCTGACTTCATAACTCGGAATTCTGACTTTATATTACATAATTCTGACTTCATAACTCGGAATTCTGACTTTATATCATAATTCTGACTTCATAACTCGGAATTGTGACTTTATATTAAATAATTCTGACTTCATAACTCGGAATTAACGACTTTATATCACATAATTCTGACTTCATAACTCGGAATTCTGACTTTATATCATAATTCTGACTTCATAACTCGGAATTACGACTTTATATCACGTAATTCTGACTTCATAACTCGGAATTGTGACTTTATATCATAATTCTGACTTCATAACTCGGAATTAACGACTTTATATCACATAATTCTGACTTCATAACTCGGAATTCTGACTTTATATCATAATTCTGACTTCATAACTCGGAATTACGACTTTATATCACGTAATTCTGACTTCATAACTCGGAATTGTGACTTTATATCATAATTCTGACTTCATAACTCGGAATTGTGACTTTATATCACATAATTCTGACTTCATAACTCAGAATTGTGACTTTATATTACATAATTCTGACTTCATAACTCGGAATTCTGACTTTATATTACATAATTCTGACTTCATAACTCGGAATTGTGACTATATTAAATAATTCTGACTTCATAACTCGGAATTGTGACTTTATATTAAATAATTCTGACTTCATAACTCGGAATTGTGACTATATTAAATAATTCTGACTTCATAACTCGGAATTGTGACTTTATATTACATAATTCTGACTTCATAACTCAGAATTGTGACTATATTAAATAATTCTGACTTCGTAACTCGGAATTGTGACTTTATATTACATAATTCTGACTTCATAACTCGGAATTGTGACTTTATATTAAATAATTCTGACTTCATAACTCGGAATTGTGACTATATTAAATAATTCTGACTTCATAACTCGGAATTGTGACTTTATATTACATAATTCTGACTTCATAACTCGGAATTGTGACTATATTAAATAATTCTGACTTCATAACTCGGAATTGTGACTTTATATTACATAATTCTGACTTCATAACTCGGAATTGTGACTTTATATTAAATAATTCTGACTTCATAACTCGGAATTGTGACTATATTAAATAATTCTGACTTCATAACTCGGAATTGTGACTTTATATTACATAATTCTGACTTCATAACTCGGAATTGTGACTATATTAAATAATTCTGACTTCATAACTCGGAATTGTGACTTTATATTAAATAATTCTGACTTCATAACTCGGAATTCTGACTTTATAATTCACAATTCTGACTTTATAACTCGGAATTGGGACTTTATATTAAATAATTCTGACTTCATAACTCGGAATTCTGACTTTATAATTCACAATTCTGACTTCATAACTCGGAATTACGACTTTATATCACGTAATTCTGACTTCATAACTCGGAATTGTGACTTTATATCATAATTCTGACTTCATAACTCGGAATTGTGACTTTATATCACATAATTCTGACTTCATAACTCAGAATTGTGACTTTATATTACATAATTCTGACTTCATAACTCGGAATTCTGACTTTATATTACATAATTCTGACTTCATAACTCGGAATTGTGACTATATTAAATAATTCTGACTTCATAACTCGGAATTGTGACTTTATATTAAATAATTCTGACTTCATAACTCGGAATTGTGACTATATTAAATAATTCTGACTTCATAACTCGGAATTGTGACTTTATATTACATAATTCTGACTTCATAACTCAGAATTGTGACTATATTAAATAATTCTGACTTCGTAACTCGGAATTGTGACTTTATATTACATAATTCTGACTTCATAACTCGGAATTGTGACTTTATATTAAATAATTCTGACTTCATAACTCGGAATTGTGACTATATTAAATAATTCTGACTTCATAACTCGGAATTGTGACTTTATATTACATAATTCTGACTTCATAACTCGGAATTGTGACTATATTAAATAATTCTGACTTCATAACTCGGAATTGTGACTTTATATTACATAATTCTGACTTCATAACTCGGAATTGTGACTTTATATTAAATAATTCTGACTTCATAACTCGGAATTGTGACTATATTAAATAATTCTGACTTCATAACTCGGAATTGTGACTTTATATTACATAATTCTGACTTCATAACTCGGAATTGTGACTATATTAAATAATTCTGACTTCATAACTCGGAATTGTGACTTTATATTAAATAATTCTGACTTCATAACTCGGAATTCTGACTTTATAATTCACAATTCTGACTTTATAACTCGGAATTGGGACTTTATATTAAATAATTCTGACTTCATAACTCGGAATTCTGACTTTATAATTCACAATTCTGACTTTATAACTCGGAATTGTGACTTTATATTACATAATTCTGACTTCATAACTCGGAATTGTGACTTTATATTACATAATTCTGACTTCATAACTCGGAATTGTGACTATATTAAATAATTCTGACTTCATAACTCGGAATTGGGACTTTATATTAAATAATTCTGACTTCATAACTCGGAATTCTGACTTTATAATTCACAATTCTGACTTCATAACTCGGAATTCTGACTTTATAATTCACAATTCTGACTTTATAACTCGGAATTGTGACTTTATATTACATAATTCTGACTTCATAACTCGGAATTGTGACTTTATATCATAATTCTGACTTCATAACTCGGAATTGTGACTTTATATCATAATTCTGACTTCATAACTCGGAATTGTGACTTTATATTAAATAATTCTGACTTCATAACTCGGAATTCTGACTTTATAATTCACAATTCTGACTTTATAACTCGGAATTGTGACTTTATATTACATAATTCTGACTTCATAACTCGGAATTGTGACTTTATATCATAATTCTGACTTCATAACTCAGAATTGTGACTTTATATCACATAATTCTGACTTCATAACTCGGAATTCTGACTTTATATTACATAATTCTGACTTCATAACTCGGAATTCTGACTTTATATCATAATTCTGACTTCATAACTCGGAATTGTGACTTTATATCACATAATTCTGACTTCATAACTCTGAATTCTGACTTTATATTACATAATTCTGACTTCATAACTCGGAATTCTGACTTTATATTAAATAATTCTGACTTCATAACTCGGAATTGTGACTTTATATTAAATAATTCTGACTTCATAACTCGGAATTAACGACTTTATATCACATAATTCTGACTTCATAACTCGGAATTCTGACTTTATATCATAATTCTGACTTCATAACTCGGAATTACGACTTTATATCACGTAATTCTGACTTCATAACTCGGAATTGTGACTTTATATCATAATTCTGACTTTATAACTCGGAATTGTGACTTTATATCACATAATTCTGACTTCATAACTCGGAATTACGACTTTATATCACATAATTCTGACTTCATAACTCGGAATTACGACTTTATATCACATAATTCTGACTTCATAACTCGGAATTACGACTTTATATCACATAATTCTGACTTCATAACTCGGAATTACGACTTTATATCACATAATTCTGACTTCATAACTCGGAATTGTGACTTTATATCATAATTCTGACTTCATAACTCGGAATTACGACTTTATATCACGTAATTCTGACTTCATAACTCGGAATTGTGACTTTATATCACGTAATTCTGACTTTAAAACTCGGAATTCTGACTTAATATTACATAATTCTGACTTCATAACTCGGAATTCTGACTTTATATCACATAATTCTGACTTCATAACTCAGAATTGTGACTTTATATTACATAATTCTGACTTCATAACTCGGAATTCTGACTTTATATTACATAATTCTGACTTCATAACTCGGAATTCTGACTTTATATCATAATTCTGACTTCATAACTCGGAATTGTGACTTTATATTAAATAATTCTGACTTCATAACTCGGAATTGTGACTTTATATTACATAATTCTGACTTCATAACTCGGAATTGTGACTTTATATTACATAATTCTGACTTCATAACTCGGAATTCTGACTTTATATTACATAATTCTGACTTCATAACTCGGAATTCTGACTTTATATCATAATTCTGACTTCATAACTCGGAATTGTGACTTTATATTAAATAATTCTGACTTCATAACTCGGAATTGTGACTTTATATTAAATAATTCTGACTTCATAACTCGGAATTGTGACTTTATATGAAATAATTCTGACTTCATAACTCGGAATTAACAACTTTATATCACATAATTCTGACTTCATAACTCGGAATTCTGACTTTATATCATAATTCTGACTTCATAACTCGGAATTCTGACTTTATATCATAATTCTGACTTCATAACTCGGAATTACGACTTTATATCACGTAATTCTGACTTCATAACTCGGAATTGTGACTTTATATCATAATTCTGACTTCATAACTCGGAATTGTGACTTTATATCACATAATTCTGACTTCATAACTCGGAATTACGACTTTATATCACATAATTCTGACTTCATAACTCGGAATTATGACTTTATATCACATAATTCTGACTTCATAACTCGGAATTGTGACTTTATATCATAATTCTGACTTCATAACTCGGAATTACGACTTTATATCACGTAATTCTGACTTCATAACTCGGAATTGTGACTTTATATCACGTAATTCTGACTTCAAAACTCAGAATTCTGACTTAATATTACATAATTCTGACTTCATAACTCGGAATTCTGACTTTATATCACGTAATTCTAACTTCATAACTCGGAATTACGACTTTATATCACATAATTCTGACTTCATAACTCGGAATTGTGACTTTATATCACATAATTCTGACTTCATAATTCGGAATTACGACTTTATATCACATAATTCTGACCTTATATCACATAATTCTGACTTCATAATGGTCTAATCAGATTCAATGATCTACCGGTACCGGTCTAAAAGTGCTACCACCAGACCCGGAGATCGGCTGAATGAATTGGAAAACGGTAAAACTTCGAGAAAACCTGAGAAAATATCTACAGATGATTGTACTAGTATACCAGATATAATCCTGTATCAGGGCTCGACATTAACGCTTGTCCGCTTGTCCAGGAGAAGTGGATTTTTTGAAGGGGCAAGTGAAAGAGAATTTTACTTGCCCGACGGACAAGTGAGTAAAACTTCAAAAACAAAAAAAATATTTAGGGAATCACCAAAATGCAAGAATGATTCTGCATTAATTTAGTGTAAGTGGCGATAGTGGATAATAGTAATGAACAGACGTAACAAGCTTGCGCTGTTGACGCTCTCGCAGCCTCTCGAGGAGAAATCACAACAAATCAGCGCTGCTCACACAGAGAAACTCAGTTAATATACTGCGGTAAAAATGTGTTTAAAAAGGAGTTTTTTTATTTATAACATAGGGCTGTAACGATTTGACCAAAAATAAAAACCTCGATTAATTGAACATTTTACCTCGATTACGATTAATGAACGATTTCGCTTTTTTTTTTTTTACTTTCCATTTTTTGCCCTCATAAGGTTTTTGAGTAAGTTCCTGATAAGTTTTTTTACTGTTAATATTATATTAAAGGTGGACATTTTTTTTCTAATGAAAAAGTGTATTACTTTGTGATTTAAAAAAACGGTTGACTTTCAGCAGTTATTGTCTCTGGGACAGATTTCTGCTTGTTGTACATCAGATACAGATAAATTAGCACTATAGGCCTACATTACATTTATTTGAATGCATTAAAAGTGGGGTGAAAATGCTGTTCCCTTTCGTTCAGTCACTACGACGTAACGTTAGTGACTAACGAATGGGGGTTTCGCTTAGAAGCCAATTACCTTCGAGAATTTAACAGCGCCCAATGGCAGTGCCAATGCCATGGGCATGCGGAATTTGCATGCGTAACTCCGTCCCACCTCGTGGGTATATAAGGAAGTACGCTGGCAACATCGCATTGTTTCTGCTTTGGAGCCAAGAGTATCTCTTCACTCCTTCAAGCCTGATAACTGAGTCTTTGTCAGCCTTCGAGACGAGCAGCTTTCCAGAGGCGTTGGTGTCTACGGCGCGTTCCAGCGATCGCATACTGCCTGCCTGCTGATCTGTGCAGTGGTCTGCTAGACAGCTGGTGTGTGGTCCCTGGGCGCTTCGGCATTCTCTGCGAAGCTTCCTCTCACAAAAGAGCTTGCACGTGGCACGTCCTTTTCAGGATGTCTCGCCCGTGTACTTCTGGGTGTGGCCGGTTGCTTTCATCTTTCGATGGGCACAATCACTGCTTGGTATGCTTGGGCGTTCAGCATGCTCAAGCAGCGTTTATGGATGCGTCATGTTCCCACTGCGGGAACATGACCATCGCGGTGCTGCGGTCGAGACTCGAGGATCTTCGTAAAGAAGTGAGAGTCCCCTCTACCACACCCCAATCTGGCTGGTGGTCAGGGTGACCTGAGGGTGACGGTGTGGAACAAAGCCCCAACGCTCATGCCTCGGGCCACACCCCCCTCTAGCGCTCCGCAACCGTGAGTGTCCAGACGGAGATCGCGGGGCCTGCTCCGGCCCCCCTGCGCATCTCGTTTGGCGCTCCGGAGGATGATGCAATGTCGGTCACCGCATCACAAGGTGGGCTCGAGTCCTCTGAGGATGATGACTCGGCTGTGCTGCCGCCTTCGGGCAGAGAATTAACACTCCCATCCCTGAGCCACCAGAGATCGGTGATGACAGTGCGCGCCACCCCTGGATCCCGCCACTCGCATCCCTCTCTGTCGCCAGCCTCCTGGCAACGCAGACCCCAGTGGAACGTGCGTCCTTCCCTGGTCTCCTCTGTCAGGACGCAGCCGTTAACCATGCCCCCACACCGGGACGCCCAACAGCCTCCCATGTCCGGGCTGGTAACGCTGCCTCGCTGCCCCACCCTGGGTACGACTGTGGTCCGAATGACCCGGCTGGTGCAGTTCCTGGGAGCCTGGCTTCAGCTTCCGGGACTGTCCCGCTGGGTCGCGAAGACCATCAGGCGTGGCTACGCGATTCAGTTCGCGCAGGTTCCTCCCTGCTTCCGGGGAGTCCGCTACACTATGGTCGGGGCCAATGCCCCTTTCATGCGTGCGGAGGTTGCCACCCTACTGGCGAAGGGTGTGATCGAGCCTGTCCCTCCAGCCGAGATGAAGTCCGGGTTCTACAGCCCCTACTTCATTGTACCCAAGAAAACCGGTGGGTTACGGCCAATCCTGGACCTTTGCATCTTGAACCGATACCTTCACAGGCTTCCGTTCAAGATGTTGACAGCGAAACGCCTTTTCGAATGCGTTCGTCCGGACGATTGGTTTGCAGCGATCGACCTGAAGGACGACTACTTCCATGTCTCCATCCTACCTCGACACAGACCGTTCCTACGGTTTGCTTTCGAGGGGCGGGCATATCAGAAAGCGGTCCTCCCATTCGGGCTATCTCTGTCCCCTCACGTCTTTACGAAGGTTGTCGAGGCAGCCCTTGCGCCCCTCCGGCAGCACGGGGCTCGCATCCTGAACTACCTCGACGACTGGCTCATAATGAGTCACTCTCGAGCGCAGGTGTGCGAACACAGAGACCTAGTGCTCCAGCACTTAGCCCGTCTGGGCCTTTGGGTCAACTGGGAGAAGAGCAAACTTTGCCCCGTGCAGAGGATCTCTTTTCTCGGTATGGATATCGACTCGGTCGCCATGTGCGCGCAGCTTACGAGTGAGCGCGCGCAGTCTCTGCTGACTTGCCTCCGTCAAATCGAGAGCGAGAGTGCGGTTCCACTGAAACTATTTCAGAGGCTCCTGGGGCATATGGCATCTGCAGCAGTGGTGACGCCGCTCGGATTGCTTGATATGAGACCGCTTCAGCTTTGGCTTCGCGATCGAGTCCCAAGATGGGCATGGCATTCAGGCACGCTTTGGGTCCCAGTGACTCGGGCCTGCCTGCAGACCCTCACCCAGACCGCCTATTTCTTGAATGACTCAGCCGTTTGAACGAATCGACTCAATGACTCGCTCATTAAGACCTGCCGCCACCTACTGGCAGATTAGTTTCATGTTTAAACATTCTTTCCAACTTTTCTTATTTGTGTATTTAAAAAATATTTACAACAATATCATAACATTATTTAATGCAGTTGTAATTTTTCAGTGTAAATTATTTAATTTGATTGGTAACAGCCCTATAGTCTCTTAATCTAGTTTAATTTATTGATCAAATTTAAGTGTTAAATTTGATCACCCATTTTTTATTTAGTCTTAGTCTTAGTCTCGTGCCAAATGTCCTTGTTAGTTTTAGTCATATTTAGTCATTCACATATCTTTTTTTATGTTTTAAGTTTTAGTCGACTAAAAGTCTCGTCATTTTAGTCTAGTTTTAGTCAAAAGATAACTCAATATTTTGTGTGGTAAAATAAGTTACATAAAATACATACAACCTGCATAATGTATGTGCCGCAACACCATAGCTAACTGGTTGATTTACAGTATAGATGCCTAAAATCAGCATTAGCTTATGAGACGATGGGCACAAATATCGATTTCTTGATTCAGTATGAATTCATATGTATATAGCCGACTGTCCATAAGGAAAAATAAGTTTGCCTTTTAATACTATTTTAAACTTTTTGGGGGTTAAATTATATTTGCTTGCATTCTTTACTTTTCCCTATTATTAACATTTTAAAATTTCACAAATAAGTAAGCAGTTATGATCTGCAATACTTTTTTGAGCAATGTATATTGATTAAAGAGCCATACAGGCACCCAGTGGGTAATGGCAATGGCATTACAAATAAAACATTTATTTTTCCAGCCACAAAATGACTCTAATTTGCCTCTTTGCATTGGAATTCTCTATTTTAACCTTAATTACTATACTAATTGTAATATGAATAATACAAATATTAGATTTTTTTTTTAAAGTGGTCATTAATGAAGCATAATTATTGCACAAATATTTAGTACCAAAAGATCTCCTCAAAATATTCAATAAATATTATTGAACTAAAATATAGGCTATTTAATTAAAAAATAGTTAAGGTGTATGGTCACATTTGACCACCAATGAGTATAAGTGTGACTAATTAGTAAGGAATACCTGAGAGCTAAATACACGAAAAACATTCATATTAATGTTAACAATGTTGCATCTCTACAACTCCCTATAATAAAATGATACTGTAAATGTGGCTGACGTAATAATCAATGCACACTATGCAGTACTGTTTACCAAAGATTGCTGCAAACACCTGTATAGTGTATCCGCGGCATATGGCATTCTAATGTAATGACACAGCGCTTTAGAATTTATTCTTTCGAATAAATTACACACACACACACAAAAAAAATATAAAATACAAATTTCCGGACAAGCTAATTTTTTACTCGGACAAGTGAATGACAGATTTACTTGTCCGAAGAACAAGCACATGAACAGGCTTAATGTCGAGCCCTGCTGGATGAACCATTTGTGTTCAATATAGGGCTGAACGATTTTGGAATAAAATAGAATTGCGATTTTATTTTTTTTTTTAACCAATATTGCGATTACGATTTGATATGCGATTATTTTTTAAACTCTTTATCTTCTGTATTATTCAACAATACATCATTGTATAGTAATGGTGGAAATCTTTAATTGGTACCTCACGATCCGATTCCAAAACAATTCTTGAACATTTTCCTTATTAATTATTAATATTAATCTTATTAATTTATTAAAAACTTAAAATGTTTTTTATAATGAAATATGTAATTATAAGCTTTCACACATTATAACATTTTAATTAAAACAATTGCATGTTAATAATTTTAAATATATAAACTAATATAGCTGCAAAACATAAGCTAGTAAATCATAAAGAGGAACACAAAACATATTACAAGCAATTAACAAAGAGTGTTTCAGTATTTAAGAGTGTCTGAACTGTGAGTGATTTTTCTCTTTCTCAGCTTGATTATTAATGATGGCATCATCATAGACAGCGGGAGACCTGCATTCATGCACAGATCTCTTTTGAAATATAAGATGTTTTTGCCCTGTCTGTTTAATTCATTAAGACATTACTGATGGTGTTTACATTAATTTTGCGTCATAAAAGCATTTTGAGACGCACACAGACGCGTGCTCGGGAGCACTCTTCACAAAGCGCCGCGTGAGCATTTGAAATGTAAAGCCTTCTGTCAGCGAGTTTCTTATTTTTAATATACAAGCACACTGCATTCCTAACGACATGAATGAAGCCTTCGTTGAGCATTTGTAAGGAAAATACCGGCGGGCGAGAACACGCACTGTAAGTGTGACATCAAGCAAAGTTTCTCATAGCGCATATCCCGTGCAAAGAAGCCGCGAATGTCATTGCAATTCGCGCCGTCAACCTTTCGGAACCAGGGGCGTAAATCGCGGGGGGGACAGGGGGGACAATCTGAGGGCTGTCCCCAATCTTTGAGTCCCCCCTCCCCCCTTGCCTCACAGTGGTTTGATCCACCGTGCACCTCAACTAACGTTACCCATAGACCGTAGAAAAACTACCACACAAGTTTGGGGAGAGAACAAGGCTCTTCAGACAGCAGTTGTGAAACACCAGTAAGCTGTCAAGGCTATTTTATTCACTTTAACCGTCAGATGAAGTGATTCTTTTCTCTTTAATACAGATTAGGCAAAACACTGTTAACATCTCTTGCCCACCGCCGCCCCGCCCCGCCCCGCCCCGCTCCGCTGTACAGTAATAACATCATTTAGTTCAGTTAGAGAACTGACAAAACAATTAAAAACTGAACGTGTCTGCTCAATACAGCACGAGCCGAACAAGCAAACCGCTGACAGACAAGATTATCGAAGATTTGGTTTCAAAGCGTAAAAGCGCCTATTTAAGGGAGTGTGTCATTGCACTGTTTTGTTGTTGTGTTTTTCATTACGAATAATCGGCTAATGAACCCAAAAGTCAAGCAACCCGCCCCCAAATTAAAAAAATTGGCTAATTCTAAACCGAAAGTTCAGTCAGATCTGTGTTGGGTTTTGCTCAATATGATCATAAGAGGCAGATCAGAGGCTTGCTGCAGTTGAATATCTAAATATCTGAATATCATAGTATAAAATACTAGGACGCAAGATAATTTAATAATTATAATATGACTGCGTGGTGAACCTTAATCGTATTTAAACTACTATCGCTTTGTGTTGTTGGTCAGATAAAATGACAGAGAAAAGAAAAACGGACTTTAGATAATTTTTCAGTACACCAAAACGCCAAATAAGTACAAAATGTTTTTTTTTTTTTTTTTGTGGTACACATATCCTTACAAGTACGATTTTGGCTGTATTATTTGTGTCCCCTTCAAAAATTGCTCTTGAGAGATTTCATGTTTATTGTCCCCTCCAACTTTTAGATGAAATTTACGCGAGAGAGAGAGAGAGAGAGAGAGAGAGAGAGAGAGAGAGAGAGAGAGAGAAAATGGAACGCCACCGCGCGCACCTGCAGTTAAAATCTACGCTCAGAATGGATCCAGAATCATTGGAGAGATGATAGTAGCCTATAGTATGAACAACACAATATTAGATAGATCACACACAAACAGTTTTTCTTCCTTTTAGGCCAGGCATATGATATGTGTAGCGTGCCAAGTTGCTTCTTCTGCAGACTTTACTCTCGCGTGTCACGTGATCAGACTGTAATCGCAGCCTTTGCGGTTAGGAAATCGTGTTTTACCATATCGCGATATTATCGCACATGCAATTAATCGTTCAGCCCTAGTTCAATATGGTCTGAGAGGTTTGAAAGCGTGTAGGAACCCTGCGTATGACCATGGGCGTCGGAAGCAAAAGAAATGTGGGTGGGTCCTCAGAATTTTTTTACTGGAGTAGATGCCAATAAGTACAAATATACCGCTTTGCTTGCTAAGCGAATAGTTCGGAAAGACAAAATTACGGAAATCGCCGTATCATTGAGAGCGGCAGTAGTGTAGAGGTAAGACACACGGCATCTAGTACTGACACAAATCGACCCGCGGTTCGAGTCCGCCTTTCGCCGAGCTCAATCTTCTCCCTTTTCCCATCACATATCAGATCGGAAAGGCAATTATTTTTAATAAAAAGGACGAAAATATTAGAAAAGTGGAAATAAAGCGTCTAACGTGTTTAATAATAAGTGTTTATCGATTAGGGGTAGGTAAACACACATGTGCTGAATGTTAGAAACGATAAAAGTGAGTAGGTCCAATATCATTGATCGTAAAAAGTGGGTGGGGCTTGTCCCACATACAATGGTTCCGACGCCCATGCGTATGACATCATAGTGCGGAATTGCGTGGCTGTTTGTGCTGTGATGTCACAATGTCTCATTCTACAGGCAGTTCCATCTGATGCAAAACAAATCTGCATGAGGATGACAGTGACACGTTCAGACTACTGTCTTTCAGAGCTGCGGTTTTCAGGTTTTGTTGCAGTTTTCCGTCCAGGAACTGACCTTACTTCCCGAGTCCTTGGGTCCGCACTCGCCCTTATCGTACCACCATTTATTTTTGAGTTTGTCTAGCACTCCTGCTTCACTCAGTTTCAACACCGCCAGGTTTACCGGCGTTCTTCTCAGAGAGAATAACATAAATAACATCATAGACCATGTTATTTTATGTTATTAGATCACAATACATCTTGGCACACAGTAGCACAGGAAGTGAAGGAGCCGAGGTCCCATCGAGTACACGTGTGTGAGAGCTCATACGGGGCCATATCGAGCCACAGACGTATGGATGGGATCTCGCTCCGTCTCTTCAGGCAACAGACACATGCTGCCCTGATTTCATTATCAACACACAAACAATTACTGCGGATACAGAACTATTGGCACATCACAAACAGCCCCGAGCGCAGTGTGCGTCTCACAGGTGTGTGCGTCTCACAGGTGTGTGCGCAGAACAGCCCTGACAATATTCAATATTCTGGGTTGATAATGATTTAAAAACAAACACGAGTTATAAAAACATTTTTAATGAAAATAAATCACTTGACAATCAAGTTTTCTGAAACTAGTTATTTTTTCAACTTGTAAAAAAAATATATATTGTGTATAAAAATATGTTTTTTTAATTTAACTTTTGAACTTTTGTCTCAAATTGTTTATTCTGATTTGTATCATTTAAAAATGTTATTTAATCAAATTCAAATAGTCAACTTCAAATTAGATATAATAAATATATATATATATATATATAATTTATTTTTTATGTTTATTTGCTATATATTATCTATTTGTGTGTGTGTTATTTATTTATGATTTGTATTATTTTTTATAAATTGTCAACTTAAAAATAAATAAATAAATAATAATAAATAAAAAAAAAAAATATATATATATATATATATATAATAAAAAATACAAATATATATATATAATTTTTTTATGTTGTTTATTTGCTAAATTTTTTGTGTATATGTGTGTGTTATTTATTTATGATTTGAATTATTTTTTATAAATTATCAACTTAAAAAAATTAAAAAATTAAATTAAATACAAATATATATATATATAATTTATTTTTTATGTTTGTTTGCTACATATTATCTATTTGTGTGTGTGTGTGTTATTTATTTATGATTTGTATTATTTTTATAAATTGTCAACTTCAAAAAAAAAAAAATATATATATATATATATATATAATATATAAAATACAAATATATATATATAATTATTTTATGTTGTTTATTTTCTACATTTTTAAAGTTTTTTAACTTTGGTGAAATTGTTGTACTGTTATTATAATTTGAATTATTTATTATAATTAAAATTAATTAATAAAAAATATCAAATTAAGTAATTTTTTTTTATTTTTAGCTTTTTCAAATGTAAGTTTTCTTAATTTAACTTTGGACTCATTGCCATTTTGATTTGTATATCTTTTAGTATTTTTTCCCATCAACTTCAAATTATATGTGTATTGTTTTAGTCTTTATGTTTATTTTCTATATCTTTTTCAATGTAGCTCTTTTTAACTTTACTGAAATTGTTGTACTGTGATTAGAATTCAAATTAATTTTAATTGAATAATTTATGCATATAAAACTATAAAAGTGGTCTCAGAGATGTGAACTCTTTTAGCAAATATTTCTGTTTTGACAGTAATTGCTGTCTCTTCCGGTCCGTTCTCCTGTGGGTCATGTGACCGGTCAGCTGTGGTTACTGGCCGGCGAGGGCCACTGTCAGGGCAGATGTCTCTGTTGCATCACATTAGGTTTTCTCTTTACCACTCCTCTGCGTGTCATTGGTGGCTAACCTTCGAGTCCCCGCCCCCGCTGCCACATTCGCCCTTGTCGTACCACCATTTATTTTTCAATTTGTCCAACAGCCCCTGTTCATTCAGCTTTAACACGGCCAGGTTTACGGCATTTCTTCAACAAACCATAAACATCACATGAGAGCGGGCCGCAGGCAGCCCGGGTTAGACGAACACAACACAAACAGAAAACAAGAGAGGGAATAAGAGAGGGTCGAGGAGGCAGCTGTTGTTAATGAGGACTTTAGTGGGACGTTTCTCTCTCTCTCTCTCTCTCTCTCTCTCTCTCTCTCTCTCTCTCTCTCTCTCTCTCTCTCTCACACACACCTCTGCTTCTAATATTCGTCATAAGTAAATGGAGGATGAGAGCAGGCCACATTTGTCATAATTGTTTCAAACCTGGTGAGCCCATTATGTGCCTTTCTGCTGCCCAAGCGAATTACTCACTAATACATCACAACTACACCAGACAACAGAGAAAACCTGTCTATCAGTCCATCCACCCATCAATCAATCCATCCATCCATCCATCCATCCATCAATCCATCCATCCATCCATCCATCCATCCACCGATCCATCCATCCATCCATCCATCCACCCATCCATCAATCAATCAATCCATCCATCCATCCATCCATCCATCCACCCATCCACCGAACCATCCATCCATCCATCCATCCACCCATCCATCAATCCATCCATCCATCCATCCATCCATCCACCGATCCATCCATCCATCCACCGATCCATCCATCCATCCATCCACCCATCCATCAATCAATCAATCAATCCATCCATCCATCCATCCACCCATCCACCGAACCATCCATCCATCCATCCATCCACCCATCCATCAATCAATCCATCCATCCATCCATCCATCCA
Source organism: Romanogobio albipinnatus (assembly GCA_023566225.1). Lineage (NCBI taxonomy): Eukaryota > Metazoa > Chordata > Actinopteri > Cypriniformes > Gobionidae > Romanogobio > Romanogobio albipinnatus. The sequence goes on along the minus strand of CM042247.1, from coordinate 6,551,967 downwards.
TCTATCCATCCATCCATCCATCCATCCACCCATCCATCAATCAATCAATCCATCCATCCATCCATCCACCCATCCACCGAACCATCCATCCATCCATCCATCCACCCATCCATCAATCAATCCATCCATCCATCCATCCATCCATCTATCCATCCATCCATCCATCCATCCACCCATCCATCAATCAATCAATCCATCCATCCATCCATCCACCCATCCACCGAACCATCCATCCATCCATCCATCCATCCATCCACCCATCCATCAATCAATCCATCCATCCATCCATCCATCCACCGATCCATCCATCCATCCATCCATCCACCCATCCATCAATCAATCAATCCATCCATCCATCCACCCATCCACCGAACCATCCATCCATCTATCCACCCATCCATCCATCCATCCATCCATCCACCCATCCATCCATCCGTCCATCTATCCATCCATCCATCCACCCATCCATCCATCCATCCGTCCATCTATCCATGCATCCATCCATCCATCATGCATCCATCCATCCACCCATGCATCCACCCACCCACTCATCCATCCATCCATCCATCCATCCATCTATCCACCTACTCATCTATCCACCCATCTATCCATGCATCCATCTATGCATCCACCCATCTATCCATCCATCCATCCACCCATCCATCCACCCATCCATCCATCCATCCATCTATCCACCCATCTATCTATCCATCTATCTATCTATCCATCCATCCATCCATCCATCCATCCATCCATCCATCCATCCATCCATCCATCCATCCATCCATCCATCCATCCATCCATCCATCCATCCATCCATCCATCCATCCATCCATCCATCCATCCATCCATCCATCCATCCATCCATCCATCCATCCATCCATCCATCCATCCATCATCCACCCATTTATCCACCCATCCATCCATCCATCCGTCTTACCATCCATCCATCTATCTGTCCGTCCTACCATCCATCCATCACATCTGTACATCCATCCGTCTGTCCGTGAATCATCCGTCCATTCATTCATCCATCACATCTACCCATCATCCATCCCTCCATCACTTCTGTCCATCTATCCCTCTATCCCTCCGATCCGTCCGTCCAAAAGTGTTTGTGAGTAAATGGAGGTCATACAGCCTTTTAATAGATTAAAATGAACATATTTACTCCATCACTCACACTGGCCAAATAATCTCTCATACACACACAATCACACACACACACAGACACCCCACACACACATGCTTTCTTTTCATCATTATGCTGTTTTTCTTGCTTTCCCCCCTCACTCTCTCATCACATTTCAGCATCCGAGATTGAACCTCATTTGTGATTGATTTGAAACGCTTTACATAGACAGCGGCTCTGTTAAAAGGAGATTGTGTGTGTGTGTGTGTGTGTGTGTGTGTGTGTGTGCTGATATGGATCTTAGTATTCCTTTTTCATTCTTTTCCTGTTGGCCTGTTTCCACACACACACACACACACACACACACACACACACACACACACACACACACACACACACACACACAATAATTCTGACTTCCTCTCTGGCTCAAGTGTGTGACTTTTTGTCATAATTAATTATAATTAATATTTAGCTGTGTGGCAGAAATGGGCTTCCATAGATTGAGACGCGGTGTTACAGAACGTCCAATGGGTTTCCATGAACTCCGAGACTTTCAGTCAAATGTGGAAACCGAAATTGGATGTTGGGCTGTCGTACAGTTGTGACATGGCAATGGCAATGCATTTATTCTGCTGTTTTTCATTAAAGAAAATTGAACGACGGCCAACCATTTGCATCTGCGTTTGTCTTGTGCCTGCACGGAGAATCAAAACTGACACATATTTCAAGTGCAAATGTAGATTGAAGCAAATTAAGAAATTCAGTAGGACGATTTCAGACGTCTTTCTGACATCAGAGGGAATAAATGAGAGAGAGAGAGAAACATCCTCAGTGTTTCCACAAGCACGTCGCATTTGATGATGAAATGAGAAATACTGACGATGACATGAAACACTTTATGCCGCACAGTGAAAAACTGCAATTTTACCTTAAATGCGACCGATTTTACTACCACAATGGGAAGTAATTATGATTTGTGAAACAGGGGAAAATGTAGAGCGGGACTTGATTTGATCCACTGTGAACTGATTGTGTATTCAGAAAGTAATGCCAATTAAGATTACAGTACATGTTGAGAAGTTACTTTTACCTTTCATTGGTGCAACATATAGTTAATCATTGTACTTTTGGATGTTATCATATGAAGACAAAAGGTGTTTGTACATACTGCATGCTTCACTGTGCAGTGTATACTCCGCAGTGCTCACATGCATTGTTTTGCCTTTCAGCCCTGTGTGGAGACTCAGCGACTTTCATCTAAACCTCCACCATCTCATCTGTGTTAACTGTGACATCGCAGGTTTACAGAGGTACGTTTTTCACATTTCCACGCTCAACTGTTAGTGGTGTTATAACAAAGTGGAAGCGATTGGAAACAACAGCAACTCAGCCATGAAGTGAAATCACAGAGCGGGGTCAGCGCATGCTGAGGGTCACAGAAGTCGCCAACTTTCTGCAGAGTCAATAGAGACCTCCAAACTACTGTGGCCTTCAGATGAGCTCAAGAACAGTGTGTAGAGCATCATGGGATGGGTTTCCATGGCCGAGCAGCTCATCCAAGCCTTACATCACCAAGTGCAATGCAAAGCGTGGGATGCAGTGGGGTAAAGCGCGCCGCCACTGGACTCTAGAGCAGTGGAGACGTGTTCTCTTGAGTGACCAAACAAGCTTCTCTGTCTGGCAATCTCATGGATGAGTCTGGGTTTGGCGGTTGCCAGGAGAACTGGACTTGCCTGACTGCATTGTGCCGAGTGTAAAGTTCGGTGGAGGGGGGATTATGGGGTGGGGTTGTTTTTCAGGGGTTGGGCTTGGCCCCTTAGTTCCACTGAAAGGAACTCTTAATGTTTCACCAAGACATTTTGGACAATTTCATGCTCCCAACTTTGTGGGAACAGTTTGGGGACGGCCCCTTCCTGTCCCAACATGACTGACCAGTGCACAAAGCGCCGCTCCATAAAGACACGGATGAGCGAGTTTGGTGTGGAGGAACTGGACTGTCCTGCACAGAGTCCTGACCTCAACCCGATAGAACACCTTTGGGATGAATTAGAGCGGAGACTGAGAGCCAGGCCTTCTCGTCCAACATCAGAGCCTGACCTCACACATGCGCTTCTAGAAGAATCCCCATAAACACACTCCTAAACCCTGAGGAAAGCCTTCCCAGAAGAGCTGAAGCTGTTATGTGGCGTTCACACCGGACGCGATTCGTGCGAAGTTGGACGCTTGAACATTTTGAGTTTACTCGCTTCATTCGCGTGTGAAATTCGCGTGTGACAACAACACAACAGACACGAATTTGCATCATGGGAGGGGCTTCGATATGAGCCTAGATGAGCCAGCTCGTCTCTTTTTTGTAAAAAAATACTACTATTAATGTGTGACAAAACGTAGTTTAAAGACCTTTTCAGGCGATAATATAGTTGTTTAAAGCTCAAATCTGTGGTTAATTTATAAAAAGAGTGCCTATTTGAGCATTTTATCTGGCGTTTTCGGAGTTGTGAGATCCAGGCGATCAGTGACATTCCGCGCTCGTTTACCCGGCGAGACCTGCCTTTCCTCGGCTAGTCCTTCTCAAATTTGCCGCTGGCTCTGGTTCTTTTTTTTCTGCTCCAGTCTCGTTGTAAAATGGCTGACATAGATTTTGTTGAGAGGGTAGCTGACTGTCCGACCTCCTCACTCACTTTCTTCCAAGCAAGATCCTTTTTTATTCCTGTTCCTGTAGTGATAGGATGATGTATCATACAGCTCCGGGTATCCACATACGGCCACGATTATCTTGTCCTCCATTGTTGTTCGGATTTCTGCCTCCGCTTGTAAATGCGTCACTACTAGAGCAAGCTTGTGATTGGTTAATGCGGTGCGAAATATCCGCCAAAGTTCCGATTTTTCAACTTGAGCGATTCGCGCGAATCTCACGTTCAAAACGCTCAATTCGTGTCATTCGCGCCGCCTCAATTGCGTGAATCTCGCCGCCTCATTCGCGCGAATCGCGCCGCAGAATGCCATTTCGCGTCTCTGCATTGACTTAACATGTAAATCACTCGTCCGTTGTGAACGCACCATTAGAGCTGCAAAGGGTGGGCCGACTCCATATTAAACCCTTTGAGAATGGGAAGAGAATGGGATTGAGAATGGGAAGTTCATGTGCTGGTAAAGGCAGGCGTACCAAAACTTTTGGCACTATAGTTTATGTTAAAGTGCCCCTATTATGCTTTGCATAATGGTTGGCTGCCGCTGTTGCATCTGCTTTGCCCCGCTCTCACACACTGTCTCTGAGACTGGAAGAGTTTGGTTGGTGTTGTTCATGTGGAGGAGACGCTGTTTCTGCTGCCAAAGCAAATCCACTTTGATGAGATTGATACAGTAAAACCCACACCATCATTACTGTTCATATCACTGTGTGTCAAGAGCTGAGATTCAGATATGCTAATGAGCACAACAGACAGACTGGGCCGTCTGACCAATCAGAGCAGAGCAGCTCTCAGAAAGGCGGGGTTTGGAGAGACTGAATCTTTGAATGAACCGTTTCAGACACTGAGAGAAAAGAGCTGATGCTGCAGTGGAGATTGTGAGAGAATTAAAGTGTTTTATGACCTTAGATTGTACAGCTATTGTTAAACTAAATTAAGAGCCTTTAAAATAGCATAATAGAGGCACTTTAAAGGAAGTGATATTTCAGGCACGCTGTCAGGCTCTGTGTAGATGGACGAGGTCTGTAATCACTAGCAGCATGTTTATATCTGTCCTGGAGAGTTTAAACGGTTGGGGTCAGAGGTCGCAGTGCTGACATTAGCTTGCTGAACTGGCTGATAACAACATAAGGAGGCTATCAGAATCAAAAATGATCATGTCCACCGTCTCGATCGATCTGCGTTCAGGTGGTCAGTCAAATCGTCTCGGGCAGAACTGAATCTCCACACAGGTCAAAAACCGGCCACAGATCAAAACACTCATTCATAAGTCATAAACATTTCCAATTATTATCTGTTTAAAGACAACATGAAACGACATTTAACTTCCAAAAGACTATTTAGTAAATAAAAGACATTTACAATATATAACGTTTGGGGTTTGTACGATTTTTTGAGAGAAATGAATGATTCTATTAATCAAATTCAAACATTTATGTTTCTATTTCAAATAAATGCTGTTCTTATGAACTTTCTATTCATCAAAGATCTTTAAAAAATAACATGCATCACAGTTTCCACAAAATATGAACACCGATAATAATCATAAATGTTTGTTGAGCATCAAATCCTCATATTAGAGTGATTTCTGAAGGATCATGTGTCACTGAAGACTGGAGTTATGATGCTGAAAATACAGATCACAGGACTAAATTACAGTTTAACATATCAAATTTCAGCCCAAACGTTTGAACGGCAGTGTATATAATGATGTGCACTGATGGATAATGTTCAATAAATGCACTTTAATTTTTGGAATTTAATTTAGATTTCATGTGGTCTTTAAGAAACTGTCACATCCAGAAGATGGCGTGCTGATAGTTTAGAAACGGTAAAACAGATGAGGCATAATAACTCATGAAGCTGTTAGACAGGCTTCAGGCTTGATGAGAAGAAATGAGCAAAATATGACACACGTCTGAGAGAAAAGGACTGGAAGAGTGCAATGTTTACCTGAGCGCTGGTTCTGAGGAGGAACAACAAAATTACACACACACACACACACACACAGCACTGTCTGTGAGAGCTCGAGCTGTGATATCTTGTGGGATATAGGAGCTTTTGTGTCTGAAAAGTTTCATAAAATAAAACTTGAACACTTTCCGAGCAAAATAATACACTTTTATTAAGTTTTGTCATCGTGTTTAAAGGGGTCGTATTGTGTCGTATCCTTTTTTTATTATTTCGGTTTTCTCCCTGAGATCCATTTATAAAGTTAGTAACACATTTAAGTAACAATAACTTGAATTTGTTACCTGTGCTGGCAAAATGAGCAAATTTTCAAAATGAGTTATTGTTGTGTTTACATTCTCTATTAAAACCCTTCAAAATGATGTATGATACGTTTGAGTCGGAGATAAAAATGACTGAGCTACACCAGTGTGAAGTCGATGGAGTCAGCAAAGGCAATTTTGAGAAAAATTAAGTTTTCTGAAGTTTCCAAAACAAGATCACCTAGCAACCATACCTTAAAATCCCTGGTAATAACACCAGTTTTGGCACACACCAAATCAAAACCGAAACATATATATATTCAACTTTTGTTTCCCATGATATCACAATTGTTTGATGAATATTAATGAAACAGACAGCCTATCTTAAAGGATTAGTTCACCTAAAAATGAAAATGTCCAGATAATTTACTCTCCCCCATCTCTTCCAAGATGTCCGTGTGTTTCTTTCATCAGTGGAAAAAATGGACAAACCCAGCGATTGGGTTGTTTTAAGCAAACATTTAACCCAACCGCTGGGTTAAAACGACCCAATTGCTGGGTTAGTCCATTTTCAACCCAACTTGGGTTGTTTTTAACCCAGCATTTTTAGAGTGCACACATATATATGTAAACAAACCTTTGTTTTGGATGCGGTTAATCACGATTAAACGATTTGACAGCACTATTTTAAATAAAACAGTATATCAGTCTGGCGAGTAAACCAAAAATTATGTTGCCAAGGTGTGCGTAGAGGGTTGAAAAAGTATATAAATGTTAATCTTTTTTGAAAATGCCCGATGGTTTCTCTCGATAAGACTCTATTCCTCTGGGATCGTGCAGAGCCTCTGAAGCCCTTCCTTTGAAACTGCATTGATTTGGATCTTCAACATTTTGGTTGCCATTGAAGTCTATAATGTGGAGAAAAATCCTGGAATATTTTACTCAAAAAACTTCATTTCTTTTCCACTGAAGAAAGAAACACAACAACATATTGGATGAGATGGGGGAGAGTAAATTATCTGGACATTTTCATTTTGAAGTGAACTAATCCTTTAACCGCACGGATCTTTATATAATGTCACATATCAGATGTTTTCCCCCAACAGTTAACCAAACGTTCACTTTAGACACAACAGATGATATTTTGTGTATGTGTATATCGGGATCGGGCGCTGTCTGAGAGTCTTTGTGCGCACGCATCGGATCTGTCAGTCAGAGCAAGTGAAACCGTTTTCATGGATAAATGAAAGGTACTCCTAAAATCTGAAAACTTACAAATAAAGACACTTTTAGAGGGTTAAATGTGGTTTGGTTAATTTGTATTTTTCATGCGCTTGTAATAATAAAAGTTATATATATATACACTCATCTAAAGGATTATTAGGAACACCTGTTCAATTTCTCATTAATGCAATTATCTACTCAACCAATCACATGGCAGTTGCTTCAATGCATTTAGGGGTGTGGTCCTGGTCAAGACAATCTCCTGAACTCCAAACTGAATGTCAGAATGGGAAAGAAAGGTGATTTAAGCAATTTTGAGCGTGGCATGGTTGTTGGTGCCAGACGGGCCGGTCTGAGTATTTCACAATCTGCTCAGTTACTGGGATTTTCACGCACAACCATTTCTAGGGTTTACAAAGAATGGTGTGAAAATGGAAAAACATCCAGTGTGCGGCAGTCCTGTGGGCCAAAATGCCTTGTTGATGAGGTCAGAGGAGAATGGGCCGACTGATTCAAGCTGATAGAAGAGCAACTTTGACTGAAATAACCACTCGTTACAACCAAGGTATGCAGCAAAGCATTTGTGAAGCCACAACACGCACAACCTTGAGGCGGATGGGCTACAACAGCAGAAGACCCCACCGGGTACCACTCATCTCCACTACAAATAGGAAAAAGAGGCTACAATTTGCACCAGCTCAACAAAATTGGACAGTTGAAGACTGGAAAAATGTTGCCTGGTCTGATGAGTCTGGATTTCTGTTGAGACATTCAGATGGTAGAGTCAGAATTTGGCGTAAACAGAATGAGAACATGGATCCATCATGCCTTGTTACCACTGTGCAGGCTGGTGGTGGTGGTGTAATGGTGTGGGGGATGTTTTCTTGGCACACTTTAGGCCCCTTAGTGCCAATTGGGCATCGTTTAAATGCCACGGCCTACCTGAGCATTGTTTCTGACCATGTCCATCCCTTTATGACCACCATGTACCCATCCTCTGATGGCTACTTCCAGCAGGATAATGCACCATGTCACAAAGCTCGAATCATTTCAAATTGGTTTCTTGAACATGACAATGAGTTCACTGTACTAAAATGGCCCCCACAGTCACCAGATCTCAACCCAATAGAGCATCTTTGGGATGTGGTGGAACGGGAGCTTCGTGCCCTGGATGTGCATCCCACAAATCTCCATCAACTGCAAGATGCTATCCTATCAATATGGGCCAACATTTCTAAAGAATGCTTTCAGCACCTTGTTGAATCAATGCCACGTAGAATTAAGGCAGTTCTGAAGGCGAAAGGGGGTCAAACACAGTATTAGTATGGTGTTCCTAATAATCCTTTAGGTGAGTGTATATATATATATGTCCATTCTATTCTTTGAAACCATTTTTGATTGGAAACTAGTTGAGGTTCTGTTGACAAAATAAAAATGTTAAATGGCAATGGCTAGATGTTATAGTGGTATTTTTGTTACATTTTATATTGCCATTGGTTTAATGGGTTGAAAGGTTAAAATATTAATAGAAGGTAAAAATTTACAATAGCAATTTATAATCTTTTTTCAATTTAATAACTTTCTGGACTCGACTCGACTCGGCCAATAAGAACTCAGACTTGAGTCCAACTCATCCCCTTTTGGACTCGGACTTGATTGTTTAAGAGTTGGACTTGACTCGAACTCGACAAAGGTGGACTCGGACCCAACACTAGCAAATCAATCTCCATAACAGACTAAAATGCGTATAAATATCAGTCATCACTATTATTCTGCCAATAATATGTCTTAAGATGATATTTAAATGCTTGGTTTTATGATCAGAGCTCTGTAGTTTTAAAACAAAATGCAATGCAATAGAATGATCAAGTTGCTTCAGTCCAGTGAGTGTTCAACTTAAAATATTCAAGTTATTACGTTTACTTAATAAAAATCAGTAAAGATTTCACTGCAAAAAGACTTGAGCTGAAGGTGGACGTTTGTACAATTAAACTAAAAGGCCTTTTCCTTGCTAAAAAAAGGTCTAGACTATCAATCAGACGAGAGAAGGCTTGTAGTAGATTGTGTGCGACAGGTCGATCATTTGCATATCAACTATGATACGTTAGGCTTTAGCCGCTCTTTTTAAGATTCTTCAGGACGCGGAGAACAGATTTCTATTCATTTAACTCATATATATACAGCTCTGGAACATCGAGAAATCAATGTTAAGTGATCTCTTAATTTCTTCCAGAGCTGTATATATATATATATATACACTTTTAGAAATAAAGATTCCAAAAGGTTCCATTTTCGGTTCCCCAAAGAACCTTTCAGTCAACAGTTCTAAAAGAACCATTTCCCCATAATGTGAAGAACATTCTAAAATTCTAAAATAAAGAACCTTTTGTGGAATGAAAAGGTTCCGTGAATGTTAAAGGTTCTTCACGGAACCATCGATGCCAATGAAGAACCTTTATTTGTAAGAGTGTGTATAGTATTTTTTAAGTCCCTGTATATGTGACCACAAAACATCACTGCATCACAGAGAGCACTGAGTGTGACAACTGAGAGAAAGACAGAAGAGAGAGAAAAGAGGAACAGAGAGAGAAGCACAGCAGGGTAGGTGGAATACTATAACAGCTCTGTGATTGGTGGGTTGTTATAGAACTCCACCCACCTTAGCTGCGATCCTTTGGGCGTGGCCACGCCGTAGCCCTTGGAGTCCAGATTCCCTCCGACCTTCATGGTGTCGCAGGGCTTCCTCTGCTCCGTGTACTCGTTCATCGTGGACTCCAGCAGGAAGGCGTACTTCCCCTTGGATTTGCGCACCCGCGCCACGCCCTCGGCCGTCGTCTTAGTGAAGACCGTGGGCTCGGCCGACTTCATGTAACTCCACATTTTTTCATACACTGCGATCTTTGACCTCTAGAGGACGCAGGGGAAGCAGAAAACATCAAATCAGTCACACAAAAAATGTCTTCGGCTAGAAACACAGGTAGAAAACTACATTCTAAAAAAGGCTAATTTGGGTCAAATATGGTCTAACCCAATTGTTGGGTTAAAATTTAACCGAAATTGTGGCTTAAAACAACCCAGCATTTATTATCTTTGCCTATAGATAAAGATAAATAACCCACATTTTGGGTTCCATTTTTAACCCAACGAATGGGTTAGTCCATATTTGGGTCAAATATGGACTAACCCAATTGTTGGGTTAAAATTCAACCCAAAATTTGGGTTAAAACAACATTTATTTAGCATGTGTTATCTTTATCTACACTCAAAAAAATGCTGGGTTGTTTTAATCCAAATTTGGGTCAAATAAGGACAAGCCCAATCGTTGGGTTATAAATGTAACCCAAAATGTGGGTTATTTATCTTTATTTATAGATAAAGATAATACATGCTGTGTTGTTTTAACCCAACGATTGGGTTAGTCCATATTAGACCCAAATTTAGGTTAAAACAACCCAGCATTTTTAGAGTGTAGATAAAGATAATACATGCTAAATAAATGCTGGGTTGTTTTAACCCAAATTTGGGTTACATGTTTTAATTAAATTTTTAACCCAATGATTGGGCTTGTCCATATTTGACCCAAATTTGGATTAAAACAACCCAGCATTTTTTTGGGTTACATTTTTCAGGTCATTTTGGGTTACATTTTTAACCTAACGATTGGGTTAGTCCATATTTGGGTCATTTTGGATTACATTTTTAACCCAACGATTGGGTTAGTCCATATTTAGGTCATTTTGGGTTACATTTTTAACCCAACGATTGGGTTAGTCTATATTTGGGTCATTTTAGGTTACATTTTTAACCCAACGATTGGGTTAGTACATATTTGGGTCATTTTGGGTAAAATTTTTAACCCAACGTTTGGGTTAGTCCATATTTAAGTCATTTTGGGTAAAAATTTTAACCCAACGATTGGGTTAGTCTATATTTGACCCAAATATGGACTAATCCAAACGTTGGGTTAAAAATTTTACCCAAAATGTGGGTTAAAACAACCCAGTATTTATTTAGCATTTATTATCTTTGTCTTCACTCTAAAAAATGCTGGGTTGTTTCAACCCAAATTTGGGTCAAATATGGACTTACCCAATGGCTGTATTTCTCCCTATTTTGTCCCTACTGTCACGTTCGCTTGGGGGCGGTACTTCCGCCTACGTCTAGCGTGACCTTTCTGACGTGATTACGCAATCTGTGGCACATCGTAGAGCAGCGCAAGATGAGCAATTTAGGTTAAAAAGTATATTAATTTAAAAATTGTTTCTCTCGATAAGACTCTATTCCTCGTCTGGGATCGTGCAGAGTCTCTGAAGCCCTTCCTTTGAAACTGCATTGATTTGGATCTTCAACATTTTGGTTGCCATTGAAGTCTATGATGGGAGGGGAAAACATTTAAAAATGGCTTTTTCTATTTAAATAGATGGCCACCCCGTAGCCCTTGGACCATCCCCAAACGGTTACCACAAATTTGGGAGCATGAAATTGTCCAAAATGTCTTGGTGAAGCACAATGTGAGCAAAGCTGAATTTTGAAATATAATTTTTTTGAATTTGAAATACAATCTTGTGTAACATTATAAATGTCCTTATTGTCACTTTTGAGAAATTTAATATGTCCTTGCTCAATAAACGTATACATGCATTATTTAGCTCTAGAGTGTGCTGGCTTTGCTGCACATAAGACGGATGGGGTCTAATGCGGCTGAGAGTGTGTTAGTCCTGTGAGATATTGTATTTGACGTGCTGGTGTCCCAGTGTGTCTTGTACTCCATCATTTGTGCCTCTTACATACACAGGCTCAGTCTCAAGCTTCAGTGTGTGAGAGAGGAGCAGCGGAGCGTGACGGACAGCCGGCCCATAATAATGTTTGTCACGTCCAGTCTGGAGCGGAGCGCTGTTGTGCCGTAACACTCCAGAATAAAACATCAAAAAAACAACACCCTCGACAAACCTGCGCTCAGACACGAACGCCCGACAACAAATGACAAACAAACTCCAGTGTTAGTCCGAACTCAACGGGACGCCTGACATTTACTTACTCCCTGAGCTACTGATCAAATGCTTCTCACAGTATATCAGCGAGGCCACGGTTACTGTGATGGGAGTCCAGAGAGAGACAGACTAGATTTTATATTGTCGCAAAATGTAAAGCCGCATATAAAAATGGATATGTATTCAATCCCACTTTATTCACATACATACAGAACAATCATGAAGGGTGATATATAGCCTAGTATAGCAAATCTCAGCTGCTTGATTGCTTTTATTGTCGTAAGATGGAAACGATATGATCACACAGCACTGTATATAAAGTAGGATATATAAATACAGTGAGGAAAATAAGTATTTGAACACCCTGCTATTTTGCAAGTTCTCCCACTTGGAAATCATGGAGGAGTCTGAAATTGTCATCGTAGGTGCATGTCCACTGTGAGAGACATAATCTAAAAAAACAAATCCAGAAATCACAATATATGATTTTTTAAACTATTTATTTGTATGATACAGCTGCAAATAAGTATTTGAACACCTGTCTATCAGCTAGAATTCTGACCCTCGAAGACCTGTTAGTCTGCCTTTAAAATGTCCACCTCCACTCCATTTATTATCCTAAATTAGATGCACCTGTTTGAGGTCGTTAGCTGCATAAAGACACCTGTCCACCCCATACAATCAGTAAGAATCCAACTACTAACATGGCCAAGACCAAAGAGCTGTCCAAAGACACTAGAGACAAAATTGTACACCTCCACAAGGCTGGAAAGGGCTCCGGGGAAATTGCCAAGCAGCTTGGTGAAAAAAGGTCCACTGTTGGAGCAATCATTAGAAAATGGAAGAAGCTAAACATGACTGCCAATCTCCCTCGGACGGGGCTCCATGCAAGATCTCACCTCGTGGGGTTTCAATAATCCTAAGAAAGGTGAGAAATCAGCCCAGAACTACACGGGAGGAGCCGGTCAATGACCTGAAAAGAGCTGGGACCACCGTTTCCAAGGTTACTGTTGGTAATACACTAAGATGTCATGGTTTGAAATCATGCATGGCACGGAAGGTTCCCCTGCTTAAACCAGCACATGTCAAGGCCCATCTTAAGTTTGCCAATGACCATTTGGATGATCCAGAGGAGTCATGGGAGAAAGTCATGTGGTCAGATGAGACCAAAATATAACTTTTTGGTCATAATTCCACTAAACGTGTTTGGAGGAAGAAGAATGATGAGTACCATCCCAAGAACACCATCCCTACTGTGAAGCATGGGGGTGGGAGCATCATGCTTTGGGGGGGGGGGTTTCTGCACATGGGACAGGGCGACTGCACTGTATTAAGGAGAGGATGACCGGGGTCATGTATTGTGAGATTTTGGGGAACAACCTCCTTCCCTAAGTTAGAGCATTGAAGATGGGTCGAGGCTGGGTCTTCCAACATGACAATGACCCGAAGCACACAGCCAGGATAACCAAGGAGTGGCTCTGTAAGAAGCATATCAAGGTTCTGGCGTGGCCTAGCCAGTCTCCAGACCTAAACCCAATAGAGACTCTTTGGAGGAGCTCAAACTCCGTGTTTCTCAGCGACAGGCCAGAAACCTGACTGATCTAGAGAAGATCTGTGTGGAGGAGTGGGCCAAAATCCCTCCTGCAGTGCAAACCTGCTGAAAAACTACAGGAAACGTTTGACCTCTGTAATTGCAAACAAAGGCTACTGTACCAAATATTAACATTGATTTTCTCAGGTGTTCAAATACTTATTTGCAGCTGTATCATACAAATAAATAGTGTAAAAAATCATACATTGTGATTTCTGGATTATTTTTTTTTAGATTATGTCTCTCACAGTGGACATGCACCTACGATGACAATTTCAGACCCCTCCATGATTTCTAAGTGGGAGAACTTGCAAAATAGCAGGGTGTTCAAATACTTATTTTCCTCACTGTATATTATATATGCTACTTTATATACATATTGTATTATCACGTAATATGCAAACTATATTATCGCCCAGCGAAATATATAAAGTATATAAAGTGTGTGTGTGTGTGTGTGTGTGTACACAGAGCTTGACTAGTAGTTTTCCAAAGTTACTAGCCACTCAGCATTTTCACTGACCACCATTTTGTTGTTGAGAAATGACGTTTTATGTGATTATAGTTGACTATGCAGGGTTTTTCCTGGGTCAAAAATGGTCTTCGGTGGTGGCATGGCATGGTCATCCACACACACACACACACACACACACACACACACACAGTAAAAAGTACCCTACCCACGTGATCTGCAAGCTCAATACTGACAATACATTTAAAACAAATTCAAAGAAACAGTTTGTAATTTTTGCTTATCTTATTTTGATACCTTAACGTTTGCTTTTGTTCCTCATTTTTTACACAATTTACAGATAATTGTTTTGGTATATAATCTTATCAATTAAATAAGTAGTATTAAAAAAATGAACAAATAGCCTAAATATCTGCCATATACAATTTCATAAAATTACCAACAACATTTTTTCTGGTTTCACCTCACTCCAGTCTAAACTAAATGATTTTAGGCTATTTATTTTACTATTGTCAACATAAATAAGCTGAAATATAGTGGATAATTAAAACTAATTCCTACTATCAACTCTTGCTGAATTGGGTAAGCACACTTGTGTTCTCATTTCAGATGTTCTGAGTAAATGATTCGTGAGTTCAGTGTTGGACAGATCAGTTGTTCGTTAAAATGATTCGGTTCAAAGGAGTCATTAGGTCGCGAATCGGACATAAGCAGACGCGTTGTGTGCGAATCCCGTCTGTTAGAACATCGCAAAAGATTTGTCAACACACTGAAAACACTTCATAACTGGGTATAATTTGTTTCCCGTTTACATTTTTTGAGCGCAATTCGCACCCAGCGGCAAAAAAAATATGAATGCGCCAAGTGCAACATGGATTCGGTCTTCCGACCTTTTGATTTTGATTAATATGTAATATTAGAAAGCTAAGACGGTGCTTATTTTGAAGACCCAGAGTGGGGAGGGCTCTCTGTCACTCAGTTAACATATGCCCTATCACAAGCGCAGCAGTCGTCTACATCACTCATAAATCACAATAACTCATCAAACAAGGCTTTGGCGGGACAAAAAATTTGTTTTGGCGCCCACCAAAAAATGTTCAATGTAGGAAAAACCCTGCCATACTATGGTGTGCTAGAAATTTACTCTAGCTTTTACAACCCTTTTATATGTAAATGACCACTGTACACACCCAAATCAAGACTGCATGTAATATTTGGCCCTGATATTGTGTGGAAAGCTCCTTTTTTAATGAAAAAACGCAGTCTATTAAGGCATAAAAAGAGTAGCTTCTTATTGCATATAATAAAAGTGGTGCAGGGGTCTATAAGATAAATTAACCCAAGACAACACTGTTTAAATATTCATTAACCACAGCAGCAAATGCTGTAATGTAGGGAAACAGGGAGTAGGGAAAAATTGCTGCACTAAGAGCAAAGAAGAACAGATTTATTTTGTCTTTCACCTTTTCACTACCATTTGATACGCACGTGTATGACATAATACGCACTTTTTGCGTGCATACACTCTAAAAAATACTGGGGGGTTTTAACCCAAATTTGGGTCAAATGTGGACAAACTCAGCCGTTGGGTTAAATTTAAATGAAATGGTTGGGTTTGTCCATATTTAGCCCAATTTGGGTTAAAACAACCCAGCTGTCACGGGCGTATGCAGGCAGGAAGACGAATACAGATGAATCAAGTACCAAACGTAGTTTAATTACAAAATAAACTCAAGACAGGCTTAATATAACAGTGACCGGCCAAAGACTGAAGGAACAGGAGGAACTTAAAGGATAAATGACACACAGACTAACTAATAACGATGGTAACTGGGGAGACAGTACAAAGGAACATGTGACACTTGTAACACCAGCATTTTTAGATTCACAATTTTTCGTGTGCATTTGAGACATACTTTTGCTGTACATAATATGCCCCAACCCCACACCCCTAATCTACCCATTGCGTATCATATGCACGCAAAAAGTAATTTCACTGTATAAATGGTATGCCAAAAACAAATATAACCTCGTGCTATAGAGCTAGGAGATCGTGCTGCAGTGAAATAAGCGCAGATGATGCTCTTGACTGCCAGCCATTTTCGACCTGACTTCCACTTTTCTTTTAGTTTGTTTCCATGGGCAGAGTGTGAACCAACTCCAGATCACAATTTAATAAAAAACATTGCAAATTACTAATTATAACGCTTTCATTTCCACAGTGATTCAAACAGCGAATAAATTATAGGCGATACAGAAAACGAAAACCATTTAAATGAAGAAAAAACCTTCCGATATACGGTAACCAACGAGCCTGTCTAATGCTGGGTACATACGGAAAGATTTTTAAAGTCTTATAAGAGTTTCAAAATGTGAGGGACCACAAACATGACGATAAGAAATATTTAAAGGGGTGGTAAAACACATTCTTTCGAAGGCTTGATTGTGTTTGTGGGGTGCACTGTAACATGTGTTCATGCTTCGTTTTTAAAAATTGCATTATTTTTCATATATTTGACCTTTATTCTACACTGCTCTGTCCCTCCTTGTAAAAACGGTCTGATGGTTTCCGGGTTCTATGAAGCCGGTCCCTCAAAAATACGCAATGGGCTCAGATTGGTTAGCTGGCCCAGTGTGTTGTGATTGGCTAACCGCCTAGTGCACGTTTCTCGGAAACGTCACGCCCCTTACCTTTACCGGTAGCCTGTGCTGTAGTACAATGACGTCAATAAAACCATACCAATTTGAGCCCGAATCAGACCCAGACAATTTTAGTGAAGATGATCGAGCAGAACCTGTTCAGTCCTCAAGAGTAAAGACTGCGGATCTATAGTGATCACTACTGAATGGCACCGTTACTTTTGTATTTTTAGAACGATTTGCCAAATATCTGTCGCAAGAACGAACACTAAACATTGGCTTTACTATAGTATCCAAATCAAACACAGAACCATGTTTAGCAGGCCTGTAGATAAACAATACATAAAAGCTCTAATCAAAGAATAATTTACACTAATGCCAAGTTCGCTGTTGAGATTTAAAAAAAGTTTGTAACGTTATGTATTTGTCAGATAACGTGAATATGAATGAGCATTTAACAAACTGGTTTGCAGAGCCAAACAGCGTTGTCATGTTTACTTCCTTGCTACAACGTACAATTAACAATACGAACTATTACAGGAAAACACATCGACGAAAAATAAATCATACTTACAGGTTGTGGCCCGTAAACAGCTTCTGTTTTTAAATCCATCTTTCAGGACAAGCCGTTGTGCGAATCCTGCATTGAACTCGTGAAGATTGTGGAAGCTTTCCTCCGTGAGATGTGCAGCGGGAGCCGCACGCGCCCGTTGTGCATACACACTGTGTGTTTGTCTCGCGCAGCTGAACCGCGGCTCGTGTATTGCAAATACAGACGAATATTGTCCATTATGTCACATTTTCCGGTCTTCTCCTCCGACCCCTGTCTGTCTCGTGCTTTGATTTATGATGGGCAGCAAATATCTGCTGCAAATGCGACTGTGTTCCCCTCTGTCTCACACACACATGCATATAACATGCTGTATGTTAAACGCACTGCAACGCACCCCCGTCCCTAGGAAGGCAAAGTGGACCTGCAATCCGGATGAAAATAACAGCGTTTCGTCGGCATTGGCAACAACACTCCAGCCTACTAACTGTCAACAACGCTTCCCCACAGCAATACAAAATGGCCTCACCCCCCCTTATTTTATTTTCTTGGAGGAGGGGTTTATGTAAATATTGGGGCTGGTGATGTCAGAGACCCTGGAGGAATGTCTGTAGTCCCTAGCGGCCGTTTGCTGTAGTCCTTAGAAATGGATTTCTTTAAAAGCAAATATCTCCCTTTGCTTTAAACTTTGAACGTTGTAACTTTGCAGATGTTGTTTATGCTCAAACAGCAACATTACACACTAGCTAAAGTTAGAAAAGTGAAATCGTGTTTTACCACCCCTTTAAAGCAGGGGTGTGCAAACTTTTTTTTAAAAGGGGCCAGATCAGATGTTGTGGACATACCCAGGGGCCGGTCCCTTTTCTATTATATACAGTATATACTGTATATGACATGTTTTGTTTCTTGGAAACATGACAGATTTGACAAAAGCTTGAGCTGACAGTAGAGTAGCTTGAGATAGGACACAGGAAATGTATAGATATTTAACAATATCTGTAAAACTTTAATCAACCAAAAAGTTTTAATGGGTGAAATTTAAATATTATTACTGAGTTAGAACTCTATTCTTATTTAAATTTAACAAGTGCTCTATTTAGATCACCACAGGTAAAGCCACACTACAAAAAATACTTTTCTTACTTGTCTTTTTTCCAGTCCAAATATCTAAAAGTTCTTAAATCAAGATGCTTTTACTGAGGAAAATTACATATTTTTTCTTGATTCCTGGGGGAAAAAAATCTAAATCAAAAAGTTTTGGCTTGAAACAAACTAAATTATCTGCCAATGGATTAGAAAAAGAATCTTGTTTCTGTCCCAAACAGAAACATTATTTTTCTTACCCCATTGTCAGATAATTTTGTTGTTTTAACCAAAAACTCACTTCAATTTCATTTTATTTTCCAGAAAACAAGAAAAAAATATCTAATGTCATTTAACTTATCTCGTAAATGCATCTTGATTTAAGAATTTGTAGATATATTTATAGTAGAAACGAGACAAAAATACTAAATGACAGCATTTTTTGCAGTGCACACAAGGCATAAAGTTTAAAATATATATATATTTCTATATCTAGAATGGCTTTAAGGTATTTAGTCTATAAACATATAAATACAAATGCACAAAACTGCAAGTTTATGACAAAAATAGTCTGCAATTTGGCCTTTATTACTTATTTAAACATGTCTACATTACAAATTAAATCAAATCTGATATTAACTTACATTTCTGACAAATTACCATGGTTACAGGTAGTGTTACCACAGTAAACCCATGATAAATGATGGTGAATTGTTGTTTGAAAAGTATTTGAACTGAATGGGCTCAGCTGATTTGCACGTTAGTGTTGTTGAATAAGTCAGTGCTGTTTAACTGGATTTAAATTCAATCAAATCACGAGAGATTCGCAGCTCGTACTGCCGAACTCGAACACTTCTCACGGGCTGTTTAGTGGGCGCGTGATCGAAACAATCAGCAAGTAAACACATTTGTTCAGAGTCAGAGCTCGCGAGTTGCGCAGAGCACAAGTAGCTCTGTTTCCCAGGCCTAAAGTCTAGTACTGCCACCTTGCGTTGACATCGTGAAACTGCACGATTTGTAAATTATCCGTGGCGGGCCACATATAATATATTTTAATAGACACGCAGTGGGCCGTTTGAAATTCATCCCCGGGCCGCATTTGGCCCGTGGGCCGGACTTTGGACACCCCTGGCTTATAGTGTATGTATGGAATGCTTTTTACAGAAAATTTGCGGTCATAAAGTCATAAAGACAGTGTGAAAATGAACTTTACATGTTACTTGTTTCACGCTCGCAATTTCAAAAGTGCTCTCATTCTCTTATCTTATTGGCTATTGTGAAAGAACTGACGTAATCATCCCGATTTAAAATCCTAAATATCAAACATGTTTGATATGATTGGGCCGGCCCCTATTTGTGTGAGAGCAGATCGGGAGGTGCAAGATTCGATCTGTGAACGCCTCACATTACCAGATAATCTGCGCCAAAGGTCCTCGACAAGATTTTTTCTCAGATTCTCGGCGAGGGGAAAATCGGGGATAACATTTTCTCCTCAAAGTTGATGTGTTAGAAGCAGGAAAAATGGGCGTAAGGATTTGAGCGAGTTTGACAAGGGCCAGATTGTGACGGCTAGACGACTGGGTCAGAGCATCTCCAAAACTGCAGCTCTTGTGGGGTCAGGGCCGTTTCTAGCCATTCTGACACCCTAGGCGAAATCCTTATTGGTGCCCCCAGTCAAATTTTAAAAAGCAACATTGGTATTACTGGTATTAATGAACAAATACATACATACCAAATTATATTTGTATATATTTGTTAATAAGGATTCAAATTAATAGCCAGATGCCTGTATAGCCCTAGGCCTATAATATATAGCCTATATTTGTGCAGTCCCTAGTTGCTAAGAAATTGTTCTCAGACATAACTACATAATTATTATGTGTTATTAGTACATTTCACATGAAAGTAATAAGAATAAATACTGATTCAGTGTGGTTTTTGTTACTTGATGCGTGAACTTCCCCTTTAAATAACGCAACACTTTGCCATCTGTGTGTACGACACTGCTTGCATTAAGCACTATTAGACCTGAATGAATCGATTCAGCATCAACACCATCCGTAAAGATACGTTAAATTCGTCAACGTGATTTAATAAAGGATGTATTCATGTCGTTAATTTGCACATTTTATTATCCCATTTTTAAATTGTCCGCTAAAGTTTTATATGGGACAATTACAAAACACACTGATTCTTTTAACAATGCATTGGTGCAAAAACCTTTTGGAGGAGCAATTAAGAGAAGAAAGCTTTATAGAGTCAAAATATAACTGATAATCATGAAACGCTGAAGTAAGTGTGCAGTTATATTTTGCCTCTAACACACACACCGAGCAATGCTATCTGCCCATTCACAGCGGGATTTCTAGACTGCCACAAATACTGCCCTTACAAAATACAGATTTGTACCTATTATTTTAATTGGCCTTTAGTTTGAATTTAGCTTTATTTTATGGTTAAAAAAAGTGTTACCTTGCCAAAGCATTGACCGAGTTCATTGATCTAATGGTGTTGTTGAGCCAGCGCTCCAAACGCAAACTTTTTTGACAGTAGCCTACTCTGATCTGATGGCATATAGGAATCGTCAGATTGACAGTTCTCTGATCCAATAGTGTGGGGGAACTAGTGAGGGCGGCAATAACATTTTAGGGTGGCCGTGACACCCTTTACACACAAACATCTAGTGCCAGATATGTGCTTATTGGCGCCCCCCTACTGATGGCGCCCTAGGCGACCGCCTAGTTTGCCTATGCCTAAAAACGGCCCTGTGTGGTGTGTTCCCGGTCTGCAGTGGTCAGTGTCTATCAAAAGTGCTCCAAGGAAGGACCAGTGGTCGACCGGGTCATGGGCGGCCGAGGCTCATTGATGCTCGTGGGGAGCGAGCTACTGGAGCTCAAACTGCTCAAGACGTTTTTTTGAGGAGCACAACAACGAGTTTGAGGCGTTGACTTGGCCTCCAAATTCCCCAGATCTCAATCCAATCGAGCATCTTTGGGATGTGCTGAAGAAACAAACCCGATCCATGGAGGCCCCACCTCACAACTCGCGATTTCAAAAGTGCTCTCATTCACTTCTCTCATTGGCTATAGTGAAAGAACCGATTTGTGTGAGAGCAGATCAGAAGGTCCAAAATTTGATCTGTGAACGCCTCACATTACCGGATAATCTGTGCCGAACATCGGAACCAATCGAGGTCCTCCACAAGATTCTTTCTCCGATTCTCGGGAGGGGAAAATCGGCGATAAATCGGCCTAAAACTCCTGTAGTGTGAGTCCGGCTTAACATTGTAAAATGAATCTCTTACTTACATCGCACGTACATCCGCGCTTTGTTGCGCGAGTCTGAAGAATTCAGACAGCAAGAGAGCGCAATGAACAAAAACAGTGATGACTACTCTGAACGCCTCTGATTGGCCGTTGCATTCCTAAGCTCAACAGAATCGCATGTGATTGGTAGATCTCAGCTGCTTGACTTTTTATTTAATTGCAAAATGTATCTATATTATCACACAGCCTATGAAGTTGTATAAATATGTCCAACATTTTCTGCATGAATACAGTATATAGGGCGATATATAGGCCATCAAATCTGCTTGATTGTTTATAGCGTCACAAAATGTATACTATATTATCGCCTAGCGCAAATCTGCTAAATGCGACTATAAGGCATGAAGATATTATAAACATTACGTCATGATTTTCTGTAAAGCTGCTTTGAAACAATGTGTATTTTGAATAGCGTTATACAAATAAATTTGACTTGGCTTTGACTAGATTAGTAGAACGAATGAGAAAATATGGCGGAGAGAGTGTAGACATGTGTAGCATCACACCATCTGTGTATGACAACAGGGAGACAGATACCGAGTGAGACGCATGCAGCGCTGCTCAGTTAATTAATGAACACACGATTCATTCAGCTCCACGGATTCTCTCTCATATTACCCGTCTCTCTCTCGCTCTCTCTCTCTCGCTCTCTCCACCTATCTGTCTTTCTCCCTCTATCGCTTTCTCTTTGCTCTCTGTGTAAATTGCTTTTTTTGCCCCTCTCCAGACTGCAGACAGTTTCTCTATGTAGATGTGAGTGCAGGTTTAGCTCTTATACTCTTAGGAGTCTGATTCAATTTCTGATATAATATTGTGATGACTGAACATTAATGTCAGCCTGGACCCCTCAAACCAAACAGCCTCATGTGGTAATTGGGCGGTGCACTCTAAAAATGCTGGGTTAAAAACAGCAATTGGGTTGTTTTAAGCAAACATTTAACCCAACCGCTGGGTTAAAACGACCCATTAACTGGGTTAAAACAACCCAACCGCTGGGTTAAAACGACCCATTAACTGGTTAAAACAACTCAATTGCTGGGTTAAAACGACCCATTCACTGGGTTAAAACAACTCAATTGCTGGGTTAAAACGACCCATTCACTGGGTTAAAACAACCCAATTGCTGGGTTAAAACAACCCAATTGCTTGGTTAAAACGACCCATTAACTGGGTTAAAACAACCCAATTGCTGGGTTAAAACGACCCATTCACTGGGTTAAAACAACCCAATTGCTGGGTTAAAACGACCCATTCACTGGGTTAAAACAACCCAATTGCTGGGTTAAAACGACCCATTAACTGGGTTAAAACAACCCAATTGCTTGGTTAAAACGACCCATTAACTGGGTTAAAACAACCCAATTGCTTGGTTAAAACGACCCATTAACTGGGTTAAAACAACCCAATTGCTGGGTTAAAACGACCCATTCACTGGGTTAAAACAACCCAACCGCTGGGTTAAAACGACCCATTAACTGGGTTAAAACAACCCAATTGCTGGGTTAAAACGACCCATTAACTGGGTTAAAACAACCCAATTGCTGGGTTAAAACGACCCATTCACTGGGCTAAAACAACCCAATTTCTGGGTTAAAACAACCGCTGGGTTAAAACGACCCATTAACTGGGTTAAAACGACCCATTCACTGGGTTAAAACAACTCAATTGCTGGGTTAAAACGACCCAATTGCTGGGTTAAAACAACCCATTCACTGGGTTAAAACAACTCAATTACTGGGTTAAAACAACCCAATTGCTGGGTTAAAACGACCCATTCACTGGGTTAAAACAACCCAATTGCTAAAACAACCCAATTGCTGGGTTAAAACGACCCATTCACTGGGTTAAAACAACCCAACCGCTGGGTTAAAACGACCCATTAACTGGGTTAAAACGACCCATTAACTGGGTTAAAACAACCCAATTGCTGGGTTAAAACGACCCATTCACTGGGCTAAAACAACCCAATTTCTGGGTTAAAACAACCGCTGGGTTAAAACGACCCATTAACTGGGTTAAAACGACCCATTCACTGGGTTAAAACAACTCAATTGCTGGGTTAAAACGACCCAATTGCTGGGTTAAAACAACCCATTCACTGGGTTAAAACAACTCAATTACTGGGTTAAAACAACCCAATTGCTGGGTTAAAACGACCCATTCACTGGGTTAAAACAACCCAATTGCTGGGTTAAAATGACCCATTCACTGGTTTAAAACAACCCAATTGCAGCATTTTTTTAGAGTGTATGATCTATATATATTAGTGCTGGGCAAATTAACGCATTAACGCGGGCAATAAATTTTTTCAGTTTAACGCATTCAAATATTTAACGCAATTAACACAGCGTCCATTTTTATATCCATTTTTGCCCAGCGTTACATTATATGATCAGGGCACAGATCAGGGAGTCGTCCACGTCCACCGAATCATGTACACGATATACTGATTATTTATGCAGTTAAGAAAGGTGTTGATAACTTTATTCAATGTCTGTGTAGACTATGTCTAACAGGGAAGGCCATGGGTAAATATGACATTTATTATAATGGGTTTATGTAAAGATTGTTAATTAATTTGGAGAGTAACTGAAATTATTACAATATCAAAATATTAAAAACTCCAATGTTTTTTTAAATTGGGATTAATCATGATTGATTACAGAAAAAATGGGATTAATTTCTTATTTTTTTAAATTGATTCACAGCACTATATATATAGATCACTCTGCTTATTACACACACACACGTTTAAATATTAAAAAATAAAAGGATTCATCTCTGGAGAAGCGTTCAGTCTTTCCGCTCCATGTAAATAGCAAATCCGCCATGGCGCGAGCGCAGCTGGCTTTTAAAGGGAAAGGGAGATGAGACTCTGATTGGTTTATTGTACGTTACGCCCAAAACACACCCATGACTCATTAAGAGACTAGGCACAACCCATGCGCCAGACGCACCGACCATTTTTCCGTCATTAACCTAGCAAAAGTGGATTCGGACACGCCCTAAGTGCACCTGCGTCATGAGCTTCAGACCATGTGCTCAGATCATTAAAATATTGCCCCTTAGCTTTCAGACAATGTCAGGTTTGTCTCCTATATATATATAAATCCTTCTTTTTTATCTTCCATTTCAGATGGTGCTTTTGAATTATGGTTTAGAAGGGGCATTGCAAATATTAATAACCTCTTCCATGAGAATACTTTTGTAACTTTTTCATATCTATCAGAAAAATTGAATCTTCCGAAAACTCGTGAATTCATAAGAAATGGATTTTCCCACTTTCCCCCATGCACCTCTCAAACAAGAGATTGATCGATTTCTGGAAATAAAAGCCTCTAAAGGGGCTGTCTCCAATATTTACAAAACTATTTTCCCATTTACTGCATTCTCAGATTGTTTTACCCATGTCCAAAATAAAGCCGAGTTGAGAATCAGATCTTAATCATGTTTTTACTGATGTGGAATGGCCCTTTTCTTTCACTTTTTTACTGAATCAGAGAGAAAGGAATGCTTTTGTTTAATCTCATCTGGATTTCGTGGTCAATATGTCGAAATAAGCGCTGTATTGTCTCTCTTTTAGTAACTCTCTGATTGAAAAGCATCAATAAAAAAATCCTATATTTAGAATATGTGGTCATATGTTAGTGGGTGGGATATATTAGGCAGCAAGTGAACATTTTGTCCTCAAAGTTGACGTGTTAGAAGCAGGAAAAATGGGCAAGCGTGAGGATTTGAGCGAGTTTGACAAGGGCCAGATTGTGATGGCTAGACGACTGGGTCAGAGCATCTCCAAAACTGCAGCTCTTGTGGGGTGTTCCCGGTCTGCAGTGGTCAGTCTCTATCAAAAGTGCCCCAAGGAAGGACCAGTGGTGGCCCGGCGACAGGGTCATGGCTCATTGATGCACGTGGTTATGTAGTGCTATGCCTTATCAGTGTATATCTCATTATAGCACTCTGCCCTAGAATGAATCATCTAGGGGCCAGATGTTCAAAAAGTTGAATCTGGATCAGAATGATCTGGATTTGGAAATCCCATGTTTTGCTAGTTTTGTCCCGATTTTTCAAAGCAAAATTGGATTGGATCACCCTGACCAAATCTGGATTATTAGTGCTCTATGGAGGACCTAAAAGGGCATGATGATGAAAAAAAAACACACAAAAAAACACATTTCACTGCTTTTGTGTTCTCTCAGAAAAGTTTCACGTAGCGTTCACCCGAGAAACCTTGCATTCGCTCGCAAAGAACTTTTGACTGGTTCAATTCTTATAATTAATAAAAAGTAAAAAGTCTTAAGAGATAAAAGAAACACTTTAAATATAAGATTATTTTATGGCGGCAAAATCTTTCTTACTTAATGAAAGGCTTAATAAGTAGACTAATAATGTCTACTTCTAATTTATTACTTTAACGAATAAAGAGCGAAATAAAAATTTAAAAAGTGTGTGTGTGTGTATGATACAAATTTTTTGACCAGGTTTTAAAGTTATTGAATTTTTGCCTTCTACTGGGATCAGTATAATCCAGATATTTTGGATCAAAGGTATCCCAATCTTACTAAAAAAGTTTTGAACAACACAAACTGATGATTTGATCAAAACCAAGATTGGATTTTGTGATCTAATCTGATTTCAGAATCCTTTTTATGTTTTGAACAACCCGTTTTCAAGATTTGCTCGAATCGGATAGCCGAAATCCGATCAGATTACTTTTGAACAACTGGCCCCTAAATGTTGATCTAAATAAGCATTGATATTGTTCTCTCACCCTAAAGAACTCTTTGGTGGAACCAGAATCAAGAGTCCCGTAGGCGATCTCTGTCTGCTTGGCGAGGTCTTCAGCGCTCTCGATCGGCGACACCATCCTCTCCACGGTGAGAAAGGCGGCCAGGTTTGCCGTGTAAGAGGAGATGATGATAAGAGTGAAGAACCACCAAACTCCTCCAACTATACGCCCAGACAGAGACCTGAGAGACAGACAGACAGACACAGAGAAGATCAACCCCAGAGAACGTACAGTTAAACAACACAACACATACATTTAGATCGATTGCACCAATGCACGTTTATTGAGAACGTTCTCGTATCAATAAGTCCTAAAAAAAATACATGCACACAGCATCCGGACGGCTTCTGAAACTCTGCAGAAGACTGACATATTACTGGCTCAAAGAGCTTCGATAGTTTCCCTCTTTAAAGATGCACATTGTACACTTTAATAAGGATTTATTGGAGTACCATTTCAGTATTTCTACTTCAAAATGGCGTTTAATTGTTATTATTTGTGAGATTTACTAGCAATGTCTGAGTGAAAGTGCACAAATAAGTCAAATGTATATGTTTGATTTCCCTTTGCACATATTTTCTTTGTTATTTTAGACTTGTAAGCAATCTCCAGGTCTTCATAAGATGCTAAAATTACATTTCCTTTAGAAATGACTGTTTCAAGACGTGACAGAGCACTCATTATAAGCTTATAAGACTGCGCGGTAAATCCAGAAAAAATGAGAGTCTTCAAAAAGAATCCCAGATCTCATTAAAAACACGTCGTTCCCTCTCTATAGACTAATCTACGGAAACACACCACAAGCTACACTGACCTGGGTTCATCAATAAAGAATGGCAGAACACGCAGATTTGCTCAAAAGCCGCCGTAAAATTTAATTACCCTAAAATACCCGGGAAATGCATTTTATACGGAGGTGTACGCTGCAGGGAATGTAACGCTTTCTTCACAGAAGCTGTGATGATAATAAACTCTGTTAAAATGTCTATAGAACTGCCTAATTGAGTGTCAAGCCAAACTAGGCCGTTTCCCATTGGTTCGTTCAGGAAACAAATCCATCCGTTTATTTCCTTTTTGGTCAGTTTATCAAAGTCTACTCTTGTGTATTACCTCACATCCAAAAATGGTGGAAAAAGTGGAACTGTAATGCAAAAACTGAGCTAATAATGACTGTTTTGTTTTTAAAAACATTCCATCCAATCAGGTTTAAGATGCGGTTCGAGTGATGTGGAACTGGACCAATCACAATGGAATACTTACGCTGATATTATCCAATTACTGAGGTCCAGAGGATGTGAGAGGCGGGGCCAATCAGCAACAGCGTTCAGAGGGTGTGTGAGACTTCAGAGAGGTTTAACATATAATGATTCAGAGATATTTTACTTTGTATATTGGCAAAATAGATTATCTTTAACATCAGTCAAGAGTTTTATCTTGGATTTGTGTTTTACACACACAAATGTGATGTAAACTTCTCTTTATAATCCTTCCCAGGGGACCAATTGTTTCCATTGGCAGACTGAGACCAAGACCAAGACTTTGTGGGGTTGAGACCAAGACAAGACCAAGACTTTGTGGGGTTGAGACCAAGACAAGACCAAGACCAAGACTTTGTGGGGTTGAGACCAAGACAAGACCAAGACATTGTGGGGTTGAGACCAAGACATGACCAATACTTTGTGGGGTTGAGACCAAGACATGACCAAGACTTTGTGGGGTTGAGACCAAGACATGACCAAGACTTTGTGGGGTTGAGACCAAGACAAGACCAAGACTTTGTGGGGTTGAGACCAAGACAAGACCAAGACTTTGTGGGGTTGAGACCAAGACAAGACCAAGACATTGTGGGGTTGAGACCAAGACATGACCAAGACTTTGTGGGGTTGAGACCAAGACATGACCAAGACTTTGTGGGGTTGAGACCAAGACATGACCAATACTTTGTGGGGTTGAGACCAAGACATGACCAAGACTTTGAGGGGTTGAGACCAAGACATGACCAATACTTTGTGGGGTTGAGACCAAAACAAGACCAAGACTTTGTGGGGTTGAGACCAAGACAAGACCAAGACTTTGTGGAGTTGAGACCAAGACATGACCAAGACATTGTGAGGTTGAGACCAAGACATGACCAAGACTTTGTAGGGTTGAGACCAAGACAAGACCAAGACTTTGTGGGGTTGAGATCAAAACAAGACCAAGACTTTGTGGGGTTGAGACCAAGACAAGACCAATACTTTGTGTGGTTGCGACCAAGACAAGACCAACACTTTTCGGGGTTGAGACCAAGACATGACCAAGACTTTGTGGGGTTGAGACCAAGACAAGACCAAGACTTTGTGGAGTTGAGACCAAGACATGACCAAGACATTGTGAGGTTGAGACCAAGACATGACCAAGACTTTGTGGGGTTGAGATCAAGACAAGACCAAGACTTTGTGGGGTTGAGACCAAGACAAGACCAAGACTTTGTAGGGTTGAGACCAAGACATGACCAAGACTTTGTGGGGTTGAGACCAAGACATGACCAAGACTTTGTGGGGTTGAGACCAAGACATGACCAATACTTTGTGGGGTTGAGACCAAGACAAGACCAAGACTTTGTGTGGTTGAGACCAAGACTTTGTGTGGTTGAGACCAAGACTTTGTGTGGTTGAGACCAAGACTTTGTGGAGTTGAGACCAAGACCTTCAAAAAATTGTCTTAAGACCGGTCTTGAGTACTACAACACTACATGCAGGTAAGACTTTTCCTTATCATGTGTGATTATGTAATACGGGAATGGGTTAGTTCACCCCAAAAATAAAAGTTCTGTCATTAATTATGTTCCGAATGTTGTTCCAAACCTATAAGACTTTCATTCATCTTCTTAAAACACATGAAGATCTTTTTGATGAAATCTGAGAGCTTTCTGTCCCTGCATTGACAGCTACGCAACTCACACGCTTCAAAAAGTTCATAAAGAGATCGTAAAACTAATCCATATGAATTGAGCAGTTTAATTCAATTCAATTCAATTCAAATTTATTTGTATAGCGCTTTTCACAATACACATCGTTTCAAAGCAGCTTTACAGAAAGTGCATTTCATAGATGTACAGTAAAAATGTTAGAAAGACAATGTTAAAGAATAATGTTCTTCTGGTTTAGTCCAAAGTTTCTGAAGAGACTTTAGGCTGAATTGAGGCTTTTATTCACATATAAACATTCATCAGCTCACACATCAGTTGTGGTAAACGGAAGCTCAAGCATGTTCGCTTGGAACAAGGAACAATATGGGTTTGAATCACTTTCTGAGGGACTTTTAATTAACTGCCAGCGATGATGTCATAATGACCTTTAGGACGGGTACCTAAAGGTCATTATGACATCATCGCTGGCAGTCATAACTTCTGATGTCAGCTGGCTTTCCGCAGGATCACTTTACTTTAACACTGGAGCTGTCTAGTCATGATGTCAATTTATAGTCCAGCTCAGTAAGCCATGTGTATTCAAGGCATGTGTGTGTGTAGCTCGTACTGTCACTGCTCTGCTCAAAAATGAATTTTAAATAGAGACAGTTCCAGCACAGCAGAGACAGAGAGAGTCGAGCGAGAGCAACACATTGACCCTCTCTAATGTCTCGTGTCCTCAGAGAATACCTGTACTGATGAGAGAGCAAAACACGCCTTTTAAAGGACAAATCTCTAGACCTCTCTCTCGCTCTTTGGATGGGTTGAGAGGCTGGTGGATGAGGTGATAATACAGTCTTTGTGTGATGGTGTTTATTTATGAGCGTCTCTAGCGCTGCTGATGCGGCGTCTGAGCGTGTGCCATCCGAGGTCATAAAGCATTGCTGTAATCCTGCTCTGTGCACTGCTATTCCTTCTATCACATTTTTGTGAGAATCCAATGATGGCGTCGTTTGTTGTCACAGTTTGCATTGTCTGAGCATCCGATTCAGTGGAGGAATTTATGCAAATCAGGTGACGTGCGGGATAGATTTATTCGTCTTCTGACACACTGGGAGTGTTCAATCAATGTGAATCGGCTTGTTAATATTCCAGAGGTATGACATAACACATAACACAAAAAATATTTAGGCCTGAATTTATGATTTATGTATTTGAATTGCATAAAAAATGTCCATGCATTTGGATTACACATACAGTGTTAAACAAACAAATTCATTTAATGCAATGCATTTTTGTCAGTCATGCTTAAATAAAACCGGTAAGATTTCTGTAATAGTACTAATAAAGCGAATGTGTTTTGAATGCACAATAATATATTTATCATCAATAAATCAAATTTCTTTCAATCTTGTAGGGATGCACTAGCCTGACGTCGTCATACTCAATTCTAGTCAGAATATGAGTCTGGTACTGCTCGTTGGGCTGTGATTATGGGGCGTGTTTAAACCGAACCAGGAAAGACCTCAATTGGATAGACCTACAACCAATCAGAGCAACGGAGCGACGCATAACGTTAGTTGTCAAATGTCAACAGAACTCAACTGCACTGTGTTGCCAAGTCCGCGGGTTGAAGTGACCCCAATTATGTGATATACAGACACAGGAATGCGAATTTTAGCAGCCGTGCCAAAATAACACATATTTTGCCCAAATGCCTTTTTTTCCCGGAGAACCCAGCCCCCCCCCCCCCCCCCAATAAGCAATTAAGCGGGTTTTGTTGTAAAAACTTGGCAACCCTGTCTGCGCGCACGCTGGAAGAAGTAGCCTAACGTTAGAAGAAAAAGATCTTTGCCTTTGATCTTTGTGTTGTAAAAAAGTAATTTAAGGATACACAGAGTACTTACCAACACGATCCTCATTTCTGAGAGAAATAGTAAAGGTGAATGCATATACGAACAAGTTCTCCGTTTAGGATTAGAACAAATTCAACCCAAGCGCCTTTGATGACGTGGATGATTACGTTACTGTTTATCATCTGTCCATCATCGTCTAAAGCCCGCCCTGACAATTTCATTGGTCCGAACAGTTTCTGTTCGGGCATAATTACTTCTCTACGGATCAAGTCCAGACCGAACTGCCCGAGTTAAAATGTTGTGGGCGGGGCTAAGTTCGGCTGGCATCCAGGCTAGGGATGCACCGAAATTAAAGTTGAATACCGAACGCGGTTTTTCTCATTTTAATTTATTTTGCCAATTTTTTCACCATTGCATAATTAGCTTTTTTACTATTTTGACTTGCTTTTAAAATAAATTACAAATTTTTTTTTTTTCCAAAACTACAATTTAAAAATATTTATTTAACACTGAAAATGTTTAGCATTCCAGCAGACATTATACAAACAAAGCACAATATAACTTCAAATTAGTGGTGGGCCGTTATCGGCGTTAACGTGCTGCGTTAACGTGAGACTCTTATCGGGCGATAAAAAAAATATCGCCGTTAATCTATTCTCAAAGTTGTGTTGGGAGCTGGGTCTATACTACGCAAGCTATGATGACTTTCACCTTGATATTTTAGTGCGGATGTACACCTAGCCGAATTGCACTGTAGGGGCGAGAGAACGAGTCTTCGAACCTGTGTGTATGCCTACTGGTGTTGTCAAAAATATCCATATTTCGCTATGTATCGATACTGAAATATCTGAAACGATACAATACTCATTTTCTACAGTATGGATATCAGCTTCTCTCCTCTCCGACCGACAGCGAGTGACACGCACCGCCTCCTCTCATTCAGTCCGGTTAATCCTCTGAACATGGCGAACGGGTGTTCTGCTGGACTTTTGTTAGTATTGGTGTGACCAGTCTGAATTTTGCGCGGGGTTGCACATAACGTTAATTCTACTCATTCCTGCAGATTTCACGCTCGCATCTGAAGCGCACACACACATACCCGTAATAAAGCCGCCTCTGACATACAAGTGCCAAAATGAGCTCCTTTTTCCAGCTTATTAATGGTCAAATACACTCAAAAATGTCTCAATGCCCATCTTGGTGAGCTTTAACGTAAACACAGTCGTAAGCAGCTCACAGGAACAGTGTTTGGATATGCGTGCGTCAGGTCTTAAAGGGACAGAAGTTATTTATTATTCAAACTACAAAAAGACAAACGATCACTTACGAGCACACATATTCTGAATGCCTTCGGCAGAATTCAAATGAGCCATTTTAATCTAGATTAATCTAGATTAATTTTGGAATTAATCTAGATTAAAAAAAATTATCTATGCCCACCACTACTTAAAATATATATTTTTATTTGGCCATCTCATCTTATCTTTGGCCTATTATGCCTACAGGTCTCATAATAAAATCATAATCAAATTTTGTTTGTTTGTTCATGAGAGGTTTTGCGAGCCTGAATAAAAACTCTGGCAGTTTGAGCAGTGAGTGGAGTCTGACTAACTTTAAACACATTGGCCATTGCGTACTAGAGATCAACAACTATGTCAGCGCTGCAGAAACACGCTGTAAACGGACACATTTGATGTTCTACAGACACAAATATGCACTGGAGCATTTGCCAATATATTATTACAGTATCAACTGAGGGCGCTTGAGGGTGCTTAGACAATTCAGCAGAACAGTGTCTGCAAACGGCCATTTCTGCGTCTTTCTCTGACACTTTAAAGCCTTCTTTATGCTGCGTTCAAAATCACGTCTAGTTGGACGCGTGAATATTTTGAATCCAGTCGCGCGTCCACAGCGAATTGGATGCGCGTATAAATCAAGCGTTTGAAGTGAAATAGGCGTTCCAGGAGAAATATGTCATAAAACACCACTGCCCCTTTTCATTTTCATTAAACATATATTAAAGCATGGGCGTCGGAACCATTGTATGTGGGAAAAGACCCACCCACTTTTTACGATCAATGATATTGGACCTACTCACTTTTATCGTCTCTAACATTCAGCACATGTCTGTTTACCTACCCCTAATCGATAAACACTTATTATTAAACACATGTTAGACGCTTTATTTCCACTTTTCTAATATTTTCTTAATTTTTATTGAAAATAAATGCCTTTCCGATTTGATATGTGATGGGAAAACGGAGAAGATTGAATTAAGCGAAAGCCGGATTCGAACCCCAAGTCGATTTGTGTCAGTACTAGATGTCGTGCGTCTTACCCCTACACTACTGCCACTCTCAATGAACTGGCGATTTCCGTTAATTTGTCTATACGTTTAGCAAGTACAGCGGTAAATTTCTGAGGACCCACCCACATTTTTTTTGCTTCCGACGCCCATGTATTAAAGCCACTCAAATGTGGTCCAGGCAACTCCTACATTATCTTCACAGCATGTATATTTAAATATCCCAAAAAAATAAAGTTATGAAACTTCTCTCTGCCCTCAGTCAAAACGATTTGGCAGGCAACAAATGATAGATTCATGAGAGCAAAGATCGGCCGTTAGATCCACACAAGACGAACCACTTCAGGACATCAGAGCCAGCGGCAGCTGAGCGCCTGGATCTCACAACTCCAAAAACGCAAGATAATTTTTTCAATAGGCGCTCTCTTTATAAATAAACCACAGATTTGAGCTTTAAACAACTACATTCTCATCTGAAAAAGTCTTAAAACTACATTTTGTGACACAATAGTAGTATTTTTAAATTGCAGGTTTCTCATTACGTCACTTTACCACGTGACAGCAGCAAGCAGGCTCCTGATTGGTTAACGCAGCACGAATTGACAATTTTTTCAACTCGGGCGTCAGACGCGAATCCGCTTCAAATACATGAATGCACAAATAGCACCAATCGCAGAAATGCGCCTATCGCGCCGCAGGACCTCCAGACGCTGGTCAACACGCCTTTCCATTGACTTAACATTGAAATCACTCGCTCGTGGTGCTCTATTCGCCTTTGGTGTGAACGCAGCATTAAGCCTTGTTTATACTCGACGCGTCCGCACGAGCGTGAGGGTGTACGCGGCAAAAATGACGTGATCGCAAAGTGTCAAGCGGACGAGGCGCGGGCGCAGTCAGCGGAGGTTCGCGCTGCGGAGCCAGACGAAAGTATAAACAAGGCTTAATGCTTCCACACTTCCGACATGTTTTCTGCATTTAGAAGTGTGTGCGCCTCTCTCTCACGCGCGCTGGTTGCTATATTTGATCGCGTCATCAAAAACCTCTTTGTTCTGTAAAATCTATTCAGTCTTTTCATTTATTCGGCTATTGCTGTTTTCAGCTGAATAATTTCGGTTGCCGAACATTCGGTGCATCCCTACAATCTTGTACATCTTACCTAATTGAATATTGCTTGTTACACATCTAGCCACATTTGAACCAAGTTCATTTAGTTTGTAACTGAATACATTTAAAGCTGCACTATGTAACCTTTTTTTCATGTAAAATAGCCAAAAGCCACTAGGTCAGTGTTATATATTTTGTTCAGTTGAGTACTTACAATATCCCAAATGTTTCCAACTATTTGTAAATCGTGAGAAATTGCTATTTTACCCGAGGAACCGGGACGTGTGAGGACGTGTGAGGACGTGTGAGTAACGTCATCACATCATCAACACACTCAGATGTGTCTAATATGATCAACAGAGCTGCGTTACCACACACTCATGACTGGAAAAGCGACTGTGCCATAATAAAAGTCCCGCCGGCGACTGTGGCATAATAAAAGTCCCGCTGCTCGCGAGGCGTGTGTTGCGTTCATCTTTTTAACAATCGCTCCAGAAGTTCCACAGCTCCACAACACTCGCTCCTGCTCTGCTTCAGACTACAGTAACGTTAATAATCACATCCATCAACATGATTTCTGCCCGAGTCCTGTCCCGATTCTCTCCCACCGGCTGTGAGGTGAAGACCACATGTCCCAGGATTCTGCGCTCAAACGTGCCGTCATCAAACTAAGCCTTTGTTTTGAACAGGCGACATTGCAGTACACAATATGCATGTTTACGTTGTTAAAGAGTGTCATGCAATGAATTGGGTGATGATTGAGTGTTTAATACATTATATTATTGAAATGCATGACTGTGAATAGGCAAATATTATATAAAAGAAACAACAGACAGAAAAAAGCATTTCTTCTCATATTATATGCAAAATCAACCATCAATCTTGTCAGCCGAAAATATAATAATAAATAATTGTCTGTTTTCAGTGTTTTAATTGGGATACGATTTTATGCGCAGTGACTTGTTGCATTCAAGACATTTGCTCAGTTCATGCATTGCCTGGGAATCGAACACATGACCTCTGTGTGACCTCAAGCGCCTATTAGACTGATTAACCGCTCGTACGAGTCGCTTGTTCTTGAATCTGTTTGTGTTTTGCAGGCCACTTTTTCTCATCACATTCAGTCCAGACCGTGAGCTCACATTCACAACTCGGGTAAAATATGATTTCCTCTGTCCACAACAGCTCAGGAATCACTCCTCAAAAAATAATCCTGCTCTGGCAGACGGAGAATGAAAGACTGAAGAGTTGTGACAGAGATATGAAAGACAAGCCGAGTTTGATAACAGCGGAGGAGACAGAGTACAAAACAATATGAAACGAACAAAAAAGCGCGAGAGACGTGCCCAGCAGAATGGATCCTGTGTGTGTGTGTGTGTGTGTGTGTGTGTGTGTGTGTGTGTGTGTGTGTGTGTGTGTGTGTGTGTGTGTGTGTGTGTGTGTGTGTGTGTGTGTGTGAGATGCATCCTGACAGGTGTGTAACCTTCGTGCTAATGTGCGGTCGACCTTCTCTGCTTAACAGAAGCTGATGGTGACGTGACTGGAAGTGTAGATGATTTAGTGCACCAAACACGCATGCAGTGCATTTCCACCTTACATGTTTAAGAAGCGAAAGTGGTACTAGAAGAACTATTACTAGAAGACACCACACCTGTCCCTAACCCTACCCTTAAACTTACCCATACCACCACACCTGTCCCTAACTCTACCCTTAAACTTACCCATACCACCACACCTGTCCCTAACCCTACCCTTAAACTTACCCATACCACCACACCTGTCCCTAACCCTACCCTTAAACTTACCCATACCACCACACCTGTCCCTAACTCTACCCTTAAACTTACCCATACCACCACACCTGTCCCTAGCCCTACCCTTAAACTTACCCATACCACCACACCTGTCCCTAACCCTACCCTTAAACTTACCCATACCACCACACCTGTCCCTAACCCTACCCTTAAACTTACCCATACCACCACACCTGTCCCTAACTCTACCCTTAAACTTACCCATACCACCACACCTGTCCCTAACCCTACCCTTAAACTTACCCATACCACCACACCTGTCCCTAACCCTACCCTTAAACTTACCCATACCACCACACCTGTCCCTAACTCTACCCTTAAACTTACCCACACCTGTCCCTAACCCTACCCTTAAACTTACCCACACCACACCTGTCCCTAACCCTACCCTTAAACTTACCCATACCACCACACCTGTCCCTAACCCTACCCTTAAACTTACCCATACCACCACACCTGTCCCTAACCCTACCCTTAAACTTACCCATACCACCACACCTGTCCCTAACCCTACCCTTAAACTTACCCATACCACCACACCTGTCCCTAACCCTACCCTTAAACTTACCCACACCACCACACCTGTCCCTAACTCTACCCTTAAACTTACCCACACCACCACACCTGTCCCTAACCCTACCCTTAAACTTACCCACACCACACCTGTCCCTAACCCTACCCTTAAACTTACCCATACCACCACACCTGTCCCTAACCCTACCCTTAAACTTACCCATACCACCACACCTGTCCCTAACCCTACCCTTAAACTTACCCATACCACCACACCTGTCCCTAACCCTACCCTTAAACTTACCCACACCACCACACCTGTCCCTAACCCTACCCTTAAACTTACCCACACCACCACACCTGTCCCTAACCCTACCCTTAAACTTACCCACACCACCACACCTGTCCCTAACCCTACCCTTAAACTTACCCACACCACACCTGTCCCTAACCCTACCCTTAAACTTACCCATACCACCACACCTGTCCCTAACCCTACCCTTAAACTTACCCATACCACCACACCTGTCCCTAACCCTACCCTTAAACTTACCCATACCCCCACACCTGTCCCTAACCCTACCCTTAAACTTACCCACACCACCACACCTGTCCCTAACTCTACCCTTAAACTTACCCACACCACCACACCTGTCCCTAACCCTACCCTTAAACTTACCCACACCACACCTGTCCCTAACCCTACCCTTAAACTTACCCATACCACCACACCTGTCCCTAACCCTACCCTTAAACTTACCCATACCACCACACCTGTCCCTAACCCTACCCTTAAACTTACCCATACCACCACACCTGTCCCTAACCCTACCCTTAAACTTACCCATACCACCACACCTGTCCCTAACCCTACCCTTAAACTTACCCATACCACCACACCTGTCCCTAACCCTACCCTTAAACTTACCCATACCACCACACCTGTCCCTAACTCTACCCTTAAACTTACCCACACCACCACACCTGTCCCTAACCCTACCCTTAAACTTACCCACACCACACCTGTCCCTAACCCTACCCTTAAACTTACCCACACCACCACACCTGTCCCTAACCCTACCCTTAAACTTACCCATACCACCACACCTGTCCCTAACCCTACCCTTAAACTTACCCACACCACCACACCTGTCCCTAACCCTACCCTTAAACTTACCCACACCACACCTGTCCCTAACCCTACCCTTAAACTTACCCATACCACCACACCTGTCCCTAACTCTACCCTTAAACTTACCCATACCACCACACCTGTCCCTAACCCTACCCTTAAACTCACCCATACCCCCACACCTGTCCCTAACCCTACCCTTAAACTTACCCATACCACCACACCTGTCCCTAACCCTACCCTTAAACTTACCCACACCACCACACCTGTCCCTAACCCTACCCTTAAACTTACCCACACCACACCTGTCCCTAACCCTACCCTTAAACTTACCCATACCACCACACCTGTCCCTAACTCTACCCTTAAACTTACCCATACCACCACACCTGTCCCTAACCCTACCCTTAAACTTACCCACACCACACCACACCTGTCCCTAACCCTACCCTTAAACTTACCCACACCACACCTGTCCCTAACCCTACCCTTAAACTTACCCATACCACACCTGTCCCTAACTCTACCCTTAAACTTACCCACACCACACCTGTCCCTAACCCTACCCTTAAACTTACCCATACCACCACACCTGTCCCTAACCCTACCCTTAAACTTACCCATACCACCACACCTGTCCCTGTCCCTAACCCTACCCTTAAACTTACCCATACCACCACACCTGTCCCTGTCCCTAACCGCAAATATCTCCCAATTCAAAATCTATCTCGATGTAACCATCTCTTAGCTCTGTATCATGCTTGAAGAAAAATGTGGTCTCTATTTGCACTTTGAATATCGAGTACTTTGATTATGGTATTATGGTTATTGTTTGCACTTAATATCTATGATTAATTTGTGGGAAGGAGTTCAGTTAGGGAGTCAAAAGAAGCTCATGTGCAGTTCTAAGGTCTGAACAGACAACCATACAGGAGCCAGTCAGTTGAGTTTGTGAAAAACCTTTACAGTGCTTGTTGTCTTTACTGCATTTGATAATTCATACTCAGAAAGTGGAACTGAAATGACATTCATTACAAGATGATGAGTTAAAACATTTCAAATGCACCTGCTAAACAATTTTTCTAGTCATGTATTTCATCATTGAGGATTTCTTAAAAATACTGTGTAAAAATCGTGTGTCTCGTCTCATCCCTATTGGGTGTTGATTGTGTGTTTTAATGCATTATATTATTTAAATGTATAACATGAATAGGCAAATTTTTTTTTATAAAACAAACTGATCTGAAAATCTGTAAATTTTATCAATTTTTTTTTGTTTTGAGTAAAAAGTTTAATCAAACAAACATATTTTATACATAAATGTTTTATCTTATTTGCAATTATTGAATTCACTGTAAAAAAAATCCCTGTAAAATTTGCTTTAACGTAAAAAATACGGTAGCAAGATTTTAGGTTTTACAGGCCCTTTTTTTACGGTATAGGTTTTAGTTCAAAACCGTATAATTTAAAGGCTTATATTGTAATAATTACGTGTACACTAAACATTTACATTAAATTTACAGTAAAAACTGAAATATTGTTAAATTACCAACCTGTTGAAATACTAATATCCAGTGGTTAAATTGGCTTTTGTAGGGAGGGGGAGCCCTTATTTTTGGTGAATGGTCATTCACAATCGCGCCAGAAAAAGACTTGATGTGTTTTTACACCAAAGGGGTTCTTTTTCCAGTATTAATGTGTAAGGTAGGGTTGAGTAGTTATTCAAACAAAGAGAAATACTTTACAGTTCACTTAGGGCCATGGGCAGGGTTTTTTAAAATCAGTGAGGTCCCAAATTTGAAGTAGTTTGGGGGGTTCAGGAGAAAATTTTGATTTCTCTGATCTACATAAGTGCATTTTTAAGAAGTTTGAAGGCCAAAAATTAATAATAAATATCTTTCAAAACCATGTTAGTGGGCAGTAGATTATTTGACCACACCCTCCTAAAGCTGAGCTTTGACTGTAGTCTTTTCATTTTCATCTGTGTCCCTGAAAAGTGTGTTTTTTTGACCAAAGAGACATTTTTTTCATTTTTGGTAAAAGCATTTTTCCAAAAGAGCCACAGTAAAAAAAAAAAAAATTCAATAAAATGTCAACAGTAGTAATTATTAGGTCCAGCAAACAATAAATAAGTTGCAATATGGAATTATTTGTGCAGGGCTTTCACTGTGAGGTTGACCAACTGATGAGCATAAATCCTCTTCGTGTGTGTGAACGCCCACAGTGCTTACATCTACTGTGTTTATGTGAATACTCGACTTGGCATTTTGATATATTTCTGTGTGTATTTGGCCGCTTAGGCGCGCAGCCGAAGACAAAGGCTAGCTTGTCCGTTTGTCCGTGTTGCGCTCGGAGCGCGCGCACAGCATCCTGTCAGTAATTCAGTCGTCTTTCGTGACTTATCATGCTTTTATTATTTATTTTATCGTGACACTCGCGAACAGCACTGAACACACAACTTGAATATTATTATCATAAACTTCGGTAGGCTGTACAACAGGGGAATTGTAATTGGCTGCTTTTTTCTGCAGAGAACGGATCTCTGTTGATGTGTGTGTCTAATCTTTTTATCGATCATGTTAGTAAATGTTAGTAAATGTTGGTAAAGTGTGAGAGACCTGGAGAGCCACAGGTTCCCGACCGCTGCTCTAGCCGTTCGCGGATTTCCATGGTAACTCACTGTTAGATTTGTCAAGTCAAGTCAAGTCAACTTTATTTATATAGCGCTTTTAACAATGCAGATTGTTTCAAAGCAGCTTTACAGTGTTAAACAGGAAAATAATGCAGCATAATTTTATTAAGCTGTATAGCCATTTGATGTCATCAGTTCATTTCAATTTCCATTCGGTGACAGTGTGGGCTTTAGATCAATAATTAGATCAGTAATTTAGTTTATAT
This sequence comes from Romanogobio albipinnatus, assembly GCA_023566225.1. Taxonomy (NCBI): domain Eukaryota; kingdom Metazoa; phylum Chordata; class Actinopteri; order Cypriniformes; family Gobionidae; genus Romanogobio; species Romanogobio albipinnatus. Next base: position 6,510,754 of record CM042247.1, on the reverse strand, counting down.
GGTTAATTTAGTTTATTAATTAGATTTATTTCGATGTTTAGTGTCCCCAACTGAGCACGCCAAGCCAGAGGCAACAGTGGCAAGGAAACCAAAACCCCATCAGGTGACCTAATGGAGAAAAATAAACCTTGGGAGAAACCAGGCTCAGTCGGGGTGCCAGTTCTCCTCTGGCCAATTAACAAACAGCATATTAATATTATTATTCTGGCAGCTTTACAGGTCAGAGGTCATAATAGATCGGAATATTCGAATGATCGGAGGCAACACCCTGAAGACGGGTTTATTGCGGATGACATATCGATTTAAGTATTATTTAATTGTAATATTCGAACAATCGGAGGCAACACGCTGGAGACGGGTCTTATTAAAGGTCCCGTTCTTCGTGATCCCATTGTTCAAACTTTAGTTAGTGTGTAATGTTGCTGTTAGAGCATAAATAATACCTGTAAAATTATAAAGCTCAAAGTTCAATGCCAAGTGAGATATTTTATTTAACAGAAGTTCCCTTTCAAAGCCTACAGCGAACGGCTGGCTTGGACTACATCCTGGTACTTCCTTCATTAATTACGTCAGTAGAACAGACTAACCCCGCCCACAAGAATACGCGAAAAAAGGGGGCGTGGTCTTGTTGCTGTCCCACGTGGAGAAGAGGAAGTGTCGCCTGCATTATGACATCTGATAATTCCATGTAGCCTGTATTTGCCAGGAGACGAACAATAATTAAAGTCTAATAACAATATTTCGTGCTGAAGGAGACGTAGCTGAGCTCCAGCAGGGTGTGTTGTGGACCTGAGGAGGCGGAGCTGTGCTAATATCTTGTATGTACCTTTGATATATAGAGACAAACACAATGGTGATGAGAGTCACATGATGAATCCCAAGCAGCTTTTAGGAGGACAACACTAATATATAAAAGGTGCATGGTGTCATTCACACAAACACTAAACACCATTACTGAAATTTTACATTAATTTAACAACATTAGATGTAACATAAAACCCTAATGTACATAACAGATTAGAGAGAAAAAATAAGAAACAGTAATTTCATAATGTGAAGCGTCACGCAGGGAATTCTGGGAAACGTTTTTTTCACCGTAAATTACACAATGACTTGTTCTTTTTCACTTGAATGGTATTTTACTGTCAAATTTAATGAAATGTAAGGTTGGCTCTATTACAGGTGTTCACCGTATACAGTACGGCGTTTTTACAGCCTTTTACCGCGAAAATCACGATCATTTTTTTACAGTGTTGCATTGCATCGGCAAAATCATATCAGTTGAGCACTATATATATAATGTATGAAGAATTTCCCTATAATGCTTTAGAAGTCTGACCTGTTATTGAAGAAAAGGCCAACGTTTTTCATTTGTTCAAGAAGAGGCGCCTGACTGACAGCCTAATTCAAACTGCAGCGGGAGATATTGATGGAATATCCTGATGTCAGTGAAGAGAACATGAGCGAGAGAGAGAGAGAGAGAGAGAGAGAGAGAGAGAGAGAGAGAGAGAGAGAGAGAGAGAGAGAGAGCAAACGAAACTGAAGGACAAATTGTCCTGCCTCTTTGCATGTTCACTCACTGTGAGATTTGATAATGGAGAATCAATCTGCTGCAGCTGCTATTTACACAAAGACACATTCCCTTGCCTCTTTTGTGGACATCTGCGTACGATCACACTTACAAAATGTGTGCGAGCGCTTCACTGAGACAGCATGAAACGGTATTTTCAATTTTCAATATTTCTCAGTGAAACAACATGCTCAGGGAAAAATAATGCTCTGGAACTGGATTGGGTCATAATGATTTAATGCATATTTGCAGTTTAACATTTAATAATAATATGGACTGATGAATTGTGTACAATAAGCCCAGGAATATGTATTAAGAAAGTAAACGGGGTGATCATACACAAACTATTTTAACTATTTATTAAAGGTATAAAATAAATGTACAGGGAGTGCAGAATTATTAGGCAAATGAGTATTTTGACCACATCATCCTCGTTATGCATGTTGTCTTACTCCAAGCTGTATAGGCTGGAAAGCCTACTACCAATTAAGCATATTAGGTGATGTGCATCTCTGTAATGAGAAGGGGTGTGGTCTAATGACATCAACACCCTATATCAGGTGTGCATAATTATTAGGCAACTTCCTTTCCTTTGGCAAAATGGGTCAAAAGAAGGACTTGACAGGCTCAGAAAAGTCAAAAATAGTGAGATATATTGCAGAGGGATGCAGCAGTCTTAAAATAGCCAAGCTTCTGAAGCGTGATCATCGAACAATCAAGCGTTTCATTCAAAATAGTCAACAGGGTCGCAAGAAGCGTGTGGAAAAACCAAGGCGCAAAATAACTGCCCGTGAACTGAGAAAAGTCAAGCGTGCAGCTGCCAAGATGCCACTTGCCACCAGTTTGGCCATATTTCAGAGCTGCAACATCACTGGAGTGCCCAAAAGCACAAGGTGTGCAATACTCAGAGACATGGCCAAGGTAAGAAAGGCAGAAAGTCGACCACCACTGAACAAGACACACAAGCTGAAACGTCAAGACTGGGCTAAGAAATATCTCAAGACTGATTTTTCTAAGGTTTTATGGACTGATGAAATGAGAGTGAGTCTTGATGGGCCAGATGGATGGGCCTGTGGCTGGATTGGTAAAGGGCAGAGAGCTCCAGTCCGACTCAGACGCCAGCAAGGTGGAGGTGGAGTACTGGTTTGGGCTGGTATCATCAAAGATGAGCTTGTGGGGCCTTTTCGGGTTGAAGATGGAGTCAAGCTCAACTCCCAGTCCTACTGCCAGTTTCTGGAAGACACCTTCTTCAAGCAGTGGTACAGGAAGAAGTCTGCATCCTTCAAGAAAAACATGATTTTCATGCAGGACAATGCTCCATCACACGCGTCCAAGTACTCCACAGCGTGGCTGGCAAGAAAGGGTATAAAAGAAGAAAATCTAATGATATGGCCTCCTTGTTCACCTGATCTGAACCCCATTGAGAACCTGTGGTCCATCATCAAATGTGCGATTTACAAGGAGGGAAAACAGTACACCTCTCTGAACAGTGTCTGGGAGGCTGTGGTTGCTGCTGCACGCAATGTTGATGGTGAACAGATCAAAACACTGACAGAATCCATGGATGGCAGGCTTTTGAGTGTCCTTGCAAAGAAAGGTGGCTATATTGGTCACTGATTTGTTTTTGTTTGGTTTTTGAATGTCAGAAATGTATATTTGTGAATGTTGAGATGTTATATTGGTTTCACTGGTAAAAATAAATAATTGAAATGGGTATAAATTTGTTTTTTGTTAAGTTGCCTAATAATTATGCACAGTAATAGTCACCTGCACACACAGATATCCCCCTAAAATAGCTAAAACTAAAAACCACTTCCAAAAATATTCAGCTTTGATATTAATGAGTTTTTTGTGTTCATTGACAACATGGTTGTTGTTTAATTATTAATGTTGTAAAATTAATCCTCAAAAATACAACTTGCCTAATAATTCTGCACTCCCTGTAATTTGCCTGCATCTAAAGCATGAAACATTGTTTTCAATGTCAAGAATTTTTATGGCTACAGAAGTTATTATTTATTTTTTATTTTTTACATAGATTTTTTTCATTTATTTTTTGCTTATGATTTTTTTATTGCAATAAATAAATGATTTATTATGCCTACGTGCTTAATAGTTGTTATCATTTACTCTGAAATTGAAAGTGAACTTCATTTATTTATTTAGTTGTTTTATACATTTTTTATTTGTTGATTTTTAGATGGAAACAAAATCTGAATAGCAAAGTATATATACATATATATATATATTAGGGCTGTCAAAAGATTAATCACGATTAATCACATCCAAAATAAAAGTTTGTGTTTACATAATATATGTGTGTGAACTGTGTATAATTATTATTTATATATAAAAACACACACAAGCATGTATATATTTAAGAAAAATTTATTATATTTATATATAAAATATTTATATTTATATATAATATAAATTATATAAATGTATACAGTATATACATGCAAATATTTCTTAAATATATACATGAATATTTATATAAACATAATAATTATACAGAGTACACACAAATATATTATGTAAACACAAACTTTTATTTTGGATGTGATTCATCGAGATTAATCTTTTGACAGCCCTAATATATATATATATATGAAGCATTAAATAATATAATATAATAAATATTTATTATATTATATGAGTATTTTCATACACCGTTAAACTGAATGAAAATGAGAAATGGTGTCTTGCAAGGTTTCCACGGGGTCTTAAAAGGTAAAAAAAAAAAAGTCTAGAATTTCAAAATCTAAATTTTAGGCCTTAAAAAGTCTTAAATTCGCTGAAGTATTGAGTTCTGGGTCTTAAATCATTTTAAACATGATTTAATTTTCTCTATTGCTCATAGAAATGCTCCCACTGCGTTTATATTGCAGCCAATCAGCTTTCATGTTATTATTTTAGACAATTTTGAGATTTTGGGCCAGTTTGCTCCCTTAACCCTCTGGTGCTCTCCGGTCATTTCTGACCGCAAAATGTTCTGTTTTGAAATGTTAAAAATCACAGCTTCATCGGAATGATATGAAACTTGGGGACTGTTCTAGCATTAGGTATGTAAACACTCAAAAAAAATCGGGGTCATGATTCGAGCATGCTAATTGATTGTAAAAAAAAAAGTAGTGTTCATTGTCTTCGGGTCATAAATGACCGACCATAGGGAATGAATGGGAAATCGGCAAAAACACAAACATTCTCTGAATATTTGTGTGTACAATCTACAAATCGGCCACGATGCTGAAAAAAAGTACACAGCAGTAAAGGGGTGACACTCTAACACATCAAGAGTGTGATATTGACACATCCACTCACACACACACACGCACACACACACACACACGCCTATGAAAAACTGAACCTATGAACCACATTTTGAATTCTTTTAAATCACTGCTTCATCAGAATGATATGAAACCTGGTGACTTTTCTAGCATTATGTATGTAAACACACAAAAAAATTGAGGGCATGATTCGAGCATGCTAAGTGGTCGCAAAAAAATGCTCCCACTTGTCCTCTTCGGTCAAAAATGACCACCATAGGAAATGAATGGGAAATCTGCAAAAACACAAATTCACAGAAAAAAATCTATATTTCTAACAACAACAAAAATCTAAAACTTTATAATAAATAGTCTAAATAGTCTAAGCGGCCAATAAATAGATTTTTTAAATATATATTCAAATCCATCAAAAAAAAAAATCATTAAATGTGTTCAAAAGAGAACTAGCGAATTCTCAAGCCTCTACATAGAGACCTCGCGAGTACACCCATGGTTGCATGATTTCTTACATAATTCCAAAAGAGGGCGCTAATCTGCCTTAAAAAATTTATTTTGAAGGCCTAGTCTCTATTTTAACCTGAAATACTGCAATAATAAAAATTTTTTTAAAAAAGTGTATAATTTTCAATGGCAAAATGCATAAATATAAAAAAATACCACCAAATCATCTCAAAATACAAAATTAAAAAGAAAAAATATTTTTGAAGAAAAATAAATTTCATTGGTTTTACTGGGGTGGAGGAAGTTTCATTTGTAGGTGTCCGGTCACTTATGACCGGGAAGACAACCAATGCAACCCCTAAACGAAGAGCACCAGAGGGTTAACATGTAAGCTTTCATGTCAAAATAAAAAATATTGTCAACGTTACACATTAAGGTGGTTATTTCATTATATTTTGTCAACTTGCGCCTTTAGATTTCAACCGGAAATCGCCAAAAGTTTCTAACGCGGGCTCCCGTGCCGTCTCCATTCACAGAAACATGTCATGCCTGATATCATTATAAAGCTCTCAGTCTCACACACAGCGCCGTCTAATCCAAATATGGACATTTCCTTTGTAGAACCAACCAACCACGAAACTTTGCAGCCGAAAAACCGCATCTGATTGGTCAATGTGAATTTCTCACTTTGTGATACGAGCTTCCGCTTGCTTGTGTATTGTCCACCTGAGAGAAAGTGCAGACAACGCCGAAATCAGCTCATGAACATTCACAGAGAAGACCTAGTAAAGAGCTAGTAAAAAGAAAGTAAACAACAACAGATTAGACGATGAAACCCCGTTGCGAATTAGATACAGTTATAGATGGACATATAACAAACAGGGACAGTTCGTCTGCAGTGTGTGTGACTGTTGTTGTGTGTGTTTGTTAAGGTAGTTCTCTTCAGCTTAAGGCTATTGCTATTCATAATGTATTCATTTATCAATTTCCATGTGTTTTAAATATTATACACTACTGATATTAATGAACTGAATATATATTTTGTTTGTAGGTTGGGGGTTTCATAGAAATGTATGCAATTATCCAGTATAAAACTTTAAAGACCGTTTTCTCAAAATGAGTTTTTTCTCTCACTCAGAGTCAGATATATCCACTTCAGTAGCTCACCTACAAGCACCAGCTTTCCCAGTCTTATACTGAACTATATTCTGAAGGTTTTTACAGAGGGATTTGTTGATATATCATTCCTATCCTGAGTTATAGGTCCTTTTACTCCAAAAAAACATGGCGAAAATTGATTTTTTTAAGGCTATTGTCGGTATTCTCTAATTTACTAAAGCACAAAATCCTCTGTGAAAGCCCTCTCATCTAACATGTCAACAAACAGAACTAAGTATTTTAAACCTAGTCCTTTCCAATTTCCAGATTTTGGAAATGTATGCAAATGAGTGTATATTTAAGTATATAAGGCCTCATTTGCATATTAAAACATTAATTTACTCAAAACTTGTAATACATTTTTTTTCTTATGTTTATGCCAGTAATAAACTGGAGAAGTTTCACAGTGATATCTTCTAATAAAAAAAAAAAATCCATATTCACCTGTAGTGTCTCGCCTTAATATATGATTAATATAAACCATATGATTTTCTCCTCATTGTTGTCATTACTGGAGCAAGCTCCTGATTGGTTAACGCACCGTGTCATGCGCGCAAATCGCGTCGTTCGTGCTGCAGAATGTCTAATCGCTTAATTCGCGTCCGGTGTGAACGCATCATAAGAGTGAATGCACGGATCCAATAAAATGATACACACATGTTCTCTTTCTCAACTGTTTATGTTCCCTTGAAACATTTTTTGACAATTTTGTATAAATTTGTCCGTTCAAGTGCAAGAAGACAGTATTCAGTATTCGTGCACTGTCTAAGACGCGGCTTTCTGGGCTTTGGGTTCAGTTGATCATGCTTTGTTACGCACGTACTCATCACTGCACACTGTATGAATCATTGGCATGGACATCTTCACACCATAGGAGGAAACTGCATGTGTGCATGTTCAGTGCTAAGGCACTTCTAGGTCAATTGTACATAACTTTTTATACGAATAGGCATTGTACTAGATCCCTGTCGCACATTCGATTAGAAGAGATTGTAATATCTCAATGGGATCTCCTGGTTAAATAAAGGAGGAATAAATTCAGTCCTTCCAGAAAAATGCGGCTTTTTTTGTGATTGTTGCGGGCAAAAATCCTTGATTATGCGGCACGTTTTCTTATAAAATGCGATGGAAAATGCGGGATATTTATGCAATTTTATGCAATGAAATTGCGGGAACTTGCAAAAACTGCGGTTTGATGAAAAAGAGAAAAAAAGCACTACATCACAGAAAGTGCTGGGAATATTTAAGTTCTCATCTTGTTTTATTGAAGACCTTAATAAACACACGGCTCAAATTTACAAAACATTGAGTCAAACAAGTTCTGTAGCTTTACAAAAGGAATATGCTACAACTTCTGAATAAATGAATAAATAACTTCCTGTTTTACAGAGGAAGCTTTACAAAACAGACATTTGAGTGCTTCCAATGCACAAAGTGCAATCTCTTAAAGGGCTAGTTCACCCAAAAATGAAAATTCTGTCATTAATGACGTCCCCTCATGTCGTTGGACACCCGTCAGACCTCCGTTCATCTTCAGACACAAATGAAGATATTTTAGTGTAAATCTGATGGCTCAGAAAGGCCTCCATTGGCACAATGCACTGCACACTCTCAAGACCCACAAAAGTCCATCTCACTACAGTGACTCTACAATAACTTTATGAAGCGACGAGAATAGTTTTTGTGCTAAAACCTAAATAACGACTTATATAGTGATGACCGATTTCAAAACACAGCATTATGAAGCTTCGAAGCGTTATGAATCAGCGGTTCATGATTCGGATCGCGTGTCAAACTGCTGAAATCACATGACTTTGGCGATCCGAACCGCTGAATCGACTCACTGATTCATAACGCTTCGAAGCTTCATGATGCTGTGTTTTGAAATCGGTCAGCACACCGGGAAACTGCTTTGCGCGTCTTTTGCTGTTATTTTTGTTGGCAAATGGGAATTTGCGCTTCATCATGGTTTCACTGATATCTATACCACGGGGGTTTGCAGCTTTTCGATGACGTTCGCGTCGGGTAATTACGTCACTTCATAACGTTCCCATGGCAACAGGCGGAAATGGCGGCTCTTGTGTGAAGTAAACGAACATTTTTTCAACTTTCTGCTAATATATATATGACTTTTTTGCAACAAAAATGCGGGGATTATGAAATCATGCTAGCCCCGCATATTTTGCACACGGAAATAGGCAATTTATGCGGCGAAAGTGCGGGGTATTTGAAAAAATGCGGCCCCCGCATAAATATGCGGACTTTGGCTGATTATACATTATATCATGCGATCGCATAATCGCATTTTTTCCCGGAGGGACTGAATAAAGTAACGCACTTAATATTTCAATTGGCAAGGCTTCAACTTCTGTGGCGATGCAGCCCTGGCCTGATAACCGTCCCGAATTCATACAAATATTACCGATTGACTGCTTGATATAGGATAGAGTGGGGGAAAACGCCCCCCTGGGGTAAAACGCCCCCCACCTGTTTTTCCCAAAATAACCACTAGAGGGAGTCAAGATACATTTTCACTGTTGCTATGCACTTCGTTGACAACGGGGATAAACAAATCTCCTTGGGGAAGCTGACACCAGCGACGTATTTGAAGAGAAGAGGATTACATTGCAAGATATTAGTAAACAAGTGTTTAAGAGAATATTGGTCTGCAGGATATCACAGTGATGTATGAGAGATGAATAGTGAAGTCTGTAGTTTGAGAGGAAATGTTATTTATAAGGAATATAATTATATTTTAAAAATGAAACATTTTTTTAAAAAGTCATAGCTTGTGGGGTAAAACGCCCCCCAAAGGGCATAGTTTCTCTCTATCATAATTACTATAATAACATATTTCTGTCTATCAAATCCTTTGTTTTACACTTAATGCAGTATAACTAGGTGGTCAAATCAAAATATTTGAACAAAATAAAAAAAAATGACCTCAAGTGAGCATTAGGCTAGCTTGATAGCACAGTTAGCTCACTGATGGAAGGTGGTGAGGTGACCCAATGATAAAACATAGTGGCTTTTAATGCATTTATTGAATATATTTCACTACGTAAATAGTGATATTAAATAAATATTAATTTATATACATGTTGATACATTACTTGCCTTTTATTTTGAGAGATTAAAAACTATAGTCTGCTCATTTTGCTGTTGATCTATGAAGCAAACTGGTTGGTAAGAAAGGGGGCATTTTACCCCACCGCTGGGGCAAAACGCCCCCAATATTTTCAGTCAAAATACTAATTAATTATGAAGGCTGCGCAATTTTAATATTTGGTGAATAACTCCTGCCATAGTCACTCAAAACCGGGATGGCAATTCAAGTCACATTTATGTTTTGTTTCACTGTAATGTCACATTTTCCTTTAGGGGGGCGTTTTCCCCCACTCTACCCTACTCGCCAACAGTTTTTTACCTGAATTTGGCGCATGGTGTGTGCTAATTTTAGGCCCTGTGTGTGTGTGTGTGTGTGTGTGTGTGTGTGTGTGTGTGTATATATGTGGTTGATGTTTTCTCATAGTCATAAAAAAGCAAGGTAAAGGGAGTTAATAGTGATTTCAAGTTGACTTTTACTGTAATAGTGCCACAAAAACATTCATTTAAATGATGTGAATGTGAGTCGACAGTATTCATTTGAAAACGGCTCCATCCCACTGTATGTTTCATGGGTAATATACGAGAAAGAAGGAGAAAGTGTGTGTGTGTGAGTGCACTAAAAGAGTTTCTGTGCTGAAGTGCGGATAAGTAATGTCCTTTAATGCACAGAGCTGCTGACCAGGTTAATGCTAATGCCATGTTTCTGAGAATCTGAAGGCTTCCGACTCCATTAACCTCTCAGAAATCCCCTGGACGACGGGCCGGTTATCTGTGTGTGCTCTGCAGGTGAAAGCAGCGGCGCGTTTGGCAGGAACTGTGTCATTTTTGTAGCTATGGGTAATGCTGCGAGCTCCCAGACACAAGTTTAAGAACTGTGTTACAACACACACGAGCCATGATAAATGTTTCATAAGAATAGGTGTGAAAGTGTTATAGTAGAACAAGAGTAAGATCAGATTCACAACTTCACCCACTCGTCACTGTTGCTCTGTTTCTGTTTTTTGGGGGGGGGCAGACTCTGGTAATTTGTGCAGTTCAGCGGCCTCTTTCCCCGGACATCAATTTTTCATCATGCCGCATTCTCCAGCTATCAATAATAAAATGCTATATTCTTATAAATATTCTAAAAATAACGTGTGATTTTTCTGCCATGCAGCTGCAGGGATGAAAGTTTAATGTTTGTCTTGAAGGAAGCTGAGACGGTGAGCCTGCGGTTTCTTCCTGGACACAGACGGAAAGTCCAACTTTAATTTTGTGCCTGGGCTTCTGGGGAGGCCTTAGGTCAGCGCAGACAAAAGCAAAGGAAATATCCGCTTCCCACTTCAGGCCAGAAATACCTGCTGTGTGCATTACTAGAGATCACGCCTACTGGAGCTTTTCATGTGCTGGAAAACCTGAAAAGATCGCACTGACCGACCGTGTACCCTTCCCTGCCACTGACGGAATTTTCCACCACTTATGAAACAACGCTTTCCAGACATTTTTGAACAACGTTTTCTTTCCATTTATGAAACAATGCTTTCCCGCCATTTTTAAATGCTTTCCTGCCATTGACGGAATTTTCCGTCATTTGAGACAATACTTTCCCCCAAATTATGAAACAACGCTTTCCCGCCATTTTTGAACGTTTTCCTGCCATTTATGAAACAACGCTTTCCCGCCATTTTTGAACAACGCTTTCCCACCATTTCTGAACAATGCTTTCCCGCCATTTATGAAACAATGCTTTCTCGTCATTTTTGAACAATGCTTTCCTGCCATTTATGAAACAACGTTCTTTCACGCCATTTTTAAAACAACGCTTTCCCGCCATTTTTGAACAACGTTTTCCTTCCATTTATGAAACAATGCTTTCCCGCCATTTTTAAATGCTTTCCTGCCACTGACGGAATTTTCCACCACTTATGAAACAATGCTTTCCCGCCATTTTTGAAACAACACTTTCCCGCCATTTTTTAAACAACGTTCTTTCACGCCATTTTTGAAACAACGCTTTCCCGCCATTTTTGAACAATGCTTTCCTGCCATTGAGGGAATTTTCTGTCATTTGAGACAACACTTTCCCGCCATTTTTGAACAACGCTTTCCCCGGCATTTTTGAACAACGCTTTTCTGCCATTTTTGAACGTTTTCCTGCCATTTATGAAACAACGCTTTCCCGCCATTTTTGAACAACGCTTTCCTGCCATTTTTGAACAATGCTTTCCCGCCATTTATGAAACAATGCTTTCTCGTCATTTTTGAACAATGCTTTCTCGTCATTTTTGAACAATGCTTTCCCGCCATTTATGAAACAACGCTTTCCCGCCATTTTTGAACAACGCTTTCCCCGCCATTTTTGAACAACGCTTTTCTGCCATTTTTGAACAACGTTTTCCTGCCATTTATGAAACAACGCTTTCCCGCCATTTTTGAACAACGCTTTCCCGTCATTTTTGAACAACGTTTTCCTGCCATTTATGAAACAACGCTTTCCCGCCATTTTTGAACAACGCTTTCCCGTCATTTTTGAACAATGCTTTCCCGCCATTTATGAAACAACGCTTTCCCGCCATTTTTGAACAATGCTTTTCTGCCATTTTTGAACAACGTTTTCCTGCCATTTATGAAACAACGCTTTCCCGCCATTTTTGAACAACGCTTTCCCGTCATTTTTGAACAACGTTTTCCTGCCATTTATGAAACAACGCTTTCCCGCCATTTTTGAACAACGCTTTCCCGTCATTTTTGAACAACGCTTTCCCGCCATTTATGAAACAACGCTTTCCCGCCATTTTTGAACAACGCTTTTCTGCCATTTTTGAACAACGTTTTCCTGCCATTTATGAAACAACGCTTTCCCGCCATTTTTGAACAACGCTTTCCCGTCATTTTTGAACAACGCTTTCCCGCCATTTATGAAACGACGCTTTCCCGCCATTTTTGAACAACGCTTTCCCGTCATTTTTGAACAACGCTTTCCCGCCATTTATGAAACAACGCTTTCCCGCCATTTTTGAACAATGCTTTTCTGCCATTTTTGAACAACGTTTTCCTGCCATTTATGAAACAACGCTTTCCCGCCATTTTTGAACAACGCTTTCCCGTCATTTTTGAACAACGTTTTCCTGCCATTTATGAAACAACGCTTTCCCGTCATTTGTGAACAACGCTTCCCCGCCATTTATGAAACAACGCTTTCCCGCCATTTTTGAACAACGCTTTTCTGCCATTTTTGAACAACGTTTTCCTGCCATTTATGAAACAACGCTTTCCCGCCATTTTTGAACAACGCTTTCCCGTCATTTTTGAACAACGCTTTCCCGCCATTTATGAAACAATGCTTTCTCGTCATTTTTGAACAACGCTTTCCTGCCATTGAGGGAATTTTCTGTCATTTATGAGACAACACTTTCCCGTCATTTATGAAACAACGCTTTCCTGCCATTTTTGAATGCTTTCCCGCCATTTTTGAACAATGCTTTTCTGCCATTTTTGAACAACGTTTTCCTGCCATTTATGAAACAATGCTTTCCCGTCATTTTTGAACAACACTTTCCTGCCATTGAGGGAATTTTCTGTCATTTATGAGACAAAACTTTCCCCCAATTTATGAAACAACGTTTTCCTGCCATTTATGAAACAGCGCTTTCCCGCCATTTTTGGACAACGCTTTCCCGCCATTGACATCATTTTCTGTCATTTATGAAACAACTTTTTCCCACCATTTATGAAACAATGCTTTCCCGCCATTTTTGAACAACACTTTCCTGCCATTAATGGAATTTTCCGTCATTTATGAGACAACGCCTTACCGCCATTGACAGATTTTTCCTTCATTTATGAAACAATGCTTTCCCACCATTGAAAGAATTTTCCTTCATTTATTAAACGTTTTCCTGCCATTTTTGAACATCGCTTTCCTGCCATTTACAGAATTTTCCATTATTTATGAAACAATGCTTTTCTGCCACTGACTGAATTCTCCATCATTTATGAAAGAATTATCACACTATTACACAACTTCTGAAAGAGTAGAGAATCTGCGGATCAAAACACAGGCATTTTTCCATCCAAATAACAGACATTTAAGCTTTTAAAGCAGGGGTCTCAAACTCATTTTATCTGTGGGCCGCTGGAGGTAGACTGTGGGTCAGCCTGGCCGCATTAAGTATTCCAAAAAAAAAAAGGAGAGCAACTGATCCAATCTTCTCAATCTTTATTATTAACAGTTCTTCAACATTAATGTTTCTTCTGAACATGAACTGTTCCTCTGAACATTGGCTTCTCTTGCCTACTCTATTTTTTTAAATATAGCCTATAGAAATTAAATAATTATGTTTCAATGAAATAATTAATTATTTTGATTTTATTAAATGAAACGTGCGAGTTTGAGACCCCTGCTTTAAAGAAATAATGCCATCAAATGCATAATATTGTGTCTTCTTTTCTAGTGAAAGAATATAAAAAAGTACACAAAGATATTATAAGTTTGTTAAATCAAACTTCTATATATTATATATATTATAAATAATTGTATCAATAATAATTTCACAGCATCAAAGCTAATCGTATGGGCTTATTTTATTATCATTTTTTATTATTATTTGATTCCAGGTAAAAAAAAAAACACGGTTACATTAATTGTCAGCACAAAATGGATGATCTTGACAGGGCCTACTGAACCAATCATCTGTGGATGAATTATTCTTTTGAGTGAGTGCTTTGTTTTCAGAAAAGAAATTGGCCAAACTCGGTCTGAATCGAATCAGTTCACATTCATTTAGGCCGCTCTCACTGAATCATCTGAAGCATGTTCTCAGTCAGTGGAAGTGTATTAGTGTCCTCCCGTGCTGTCCCGTGTGCTAGATGGATGTCTTTGACCATTTCGCTGCTTTTCAGGTTTAAGAACATTTCAAACGCATCTGAGAAAGATTTGCTCTCATTAATCGTTTGGTGCGAAGAGTATCAGGTCTTATAGAAGCCATAATAGTTACATTAATACTAGACATACTCAAGAAAATGTACTTTTTAACATGAGCAATAATTGAATTTAACTTTGTAGTGTTGTTTTTGCAACAAAACCCCTCCCCTCTGTGCCTACAGTCAGATGAAATCCTTTGTACAACACATCTAGAGTACTCATTGAAGCACACGTGCTTGTTTCCAGAGCTGTTGCCGACCACACTTCATGTTTTCCAGGCTCTGAAGATCTCCTTCAGTTCTCACCCTGAGCACACCTGAAGTCACTCATTGACTAGTGTTTAAGTTTGGCTTTTATTCTGGCAGAAAACAGCCGATTTATAAGGTTTGGGAAGCATTTTGTTGCATTTTCGAATGCATGTTATAAGCGACTCTCAGTCGATGCAGACATGAGTTTGGAGCAGCATTTGATGCAGAGCACACTGAAAACGCTGGCTCATGAGCTGCTGTGGTGTATCTCAACACAGTGCCACGCTTCGCTCTGAAACACACAGCTCATATATGACTTCCAAACATCCGCATGCGAACACAGGAGTTGCAAGATTTTTAAAAAAGTGACCTGTGAATTTGTATCACTTGAAGACGTGTGACCAGTGTTAATTTTATCATTTCCATCATATACTATTTCGTCAAGGACCTTTTTTCACTGACGAAAACGAGACGATAGCTAAACAAAAACTAGTGTTGGATGACAAAAGCGAATGGAAATCTACTGTCATTCTCGTCAACGACTATAAACGAGACGGAAATGTTAGGGAGGGATGATTAAGGAAGAGATCCAGTCAGAGCTGATGTCCTGTGTAACAGATGCACACATTTGAGTTGTGACGTGCGGATCTAACGGCGGGAAAACACGGCACTGTTGAGCTACAGGCTCACGTTATCAATCAATAACACACATTTATGAGGGGTTATTGTTTATGAACTAATGCTGATGAATAATGACAATGTTTACTTTACGATGTGTATATAGTAACGTGTTTTAGACGGTTGTAACGATGTAGATTTTATCTCCCTCATCTGAACTTGAATGAGCTCCTGCAACTGCAATAGTAACGCGCAGACATTTCAAAATAAGAGTCCCGGTGTGTTTCCAGCTTGTTTATAATTAAAAGTCACGCATTATATACACGTTTTTGGTTACACAATAAACTATATTTAATTTCATTTCCATTTAATTCATAGTCAGGAGGAAAGACCAGTTTTTGACACATATTCAATAAAGTATCAGGGTTATAATAGTTCACTAAAACCATTAAAAAAAAACTTCATTACTTGAAATTAAATAAATGAATTAATAAACTTAAACTTATTTGAAGCTTTAGTTTAACCTGATATGGCCTACTAACTAAAACAGAAATACAACATTATAGAAAATTATATAGATAAACAAAAAAGTGAATTGAGCTCTCTTTCATGTATTTTTAATGTCAAAAACACAATGATTGTGAGTTTTGACGTGTAAGTAACAGCCGGTTATGTAATGCTTAAATACTCAATTAATGCTTTACAATTGAACTAAACTCATTAGATTTGAGTCGACTAAAGCTAAAAACAATTCAGGTGACTAAAATACGACTAAAACTAAATGGCATTTTAGTCAAAAGACTATGACTAAAACTAAATCAAAATTTGCTGTCAAAATTAACACTGCGTGTGACCAAGAGAGGATTGCTACACCACAGTGTGACCTTTTAGCTGAATTAAAGGTAGGTAGGGTTGCCACCCGTCCCGTGAAATACGGTATCTCCCCGTATTTACAGGCAAAATTATGCGTCCCGTATAAAAATAAATACTGGACGCGAATTGTCCCGTATTTTACACAGGTCCACACATAGTTCAATAAACACAAAAGGATTTCGCGGTGTGGAGAACACTGTAACATTCTTACAGTAAAGCCTTGCACTATGCTCATTACATATAGAAAAAAGGTCATTGTATATGTACAGGTGCCATGACTAAATGATCAATGTTGGTTTTTTTTTGCATGTATGTTGATTTGGAGCATTTACATGTGCCTTTTTGTCTGAGGGAGAACTTTTGTTGGCCTCGAAGGACTCTTATCGTGATGGGCCGACCTTTAAAGGGGAAGGGCGGCCATTTTAAATAAGGGGTGTTTGGTGAGGTGGCATGTTTTTTTTTTGACTAACATAGCTCAGAGTAATTGTCGGAGTAAAAGTAATTGAGACTTATCTCTGGGGAAAAGGGATTTTGTGTAGTAGACCTTGGAGCTGTTTCATATCTGCCTGCTCTGGACTAGGATATACATGTTGGATCATACTCTGGAGACTTTTTACAGCTGAAGAAGGATACCCTGTTTTTTGTGGGGCTCTGAACCAGCGGATCTATTCTTTGTCTATTTTTTTGTGGACATTGTTTTTTCATCAGGACTTTAAACTTCCTACCTACCACCAAGCAGAAAAGGACTGTTGAGTATCATCTTTTTATTTTACTTTTTTTGTTTACCTGGACTTAGAGCTCTTGTGTTGTGGGCAACGAGCCTACTCATGAACTTTTTCTATATGGACTCATTTATTTGAGTATGTAAAGAGAGTCCACAGATTGTATTATGTTTGCAAGTGTCTAAAATGGATTATATTTTCAATCCAGTTTTTTGAGGGTCATTAGCCACGTTTACATGCGCACTTTTTTGTCATTCCGATTAAAATCATTCCGATTGAAAGATTCGGTGGACTGTTTACATGAGACGTTATCTAAACTGATTTGGTGTTTATGTGCTGACTTTCAATCGGAATCATTTTGTGTCATGCGCACACAGATTCGTAACGTTGTCAATTATAATAACTGCGACGTTCGTGGATCAATACTTCTGTGTTGGTCATTTTTTTTTTTTTTTTTTTTTCTTTTTTGTGGGCGGACATGCAGTAGTTTAACCTAATTTAAGTCCTATACAATGGCTATTTCAACAGCTGTGAATGATGAATGCAGACTCAAAATGAATTCAATTAATTTAATTTAAAAAACACAAAATTAACAATAAAATGCACCCAAATTATTGAAGGAAGCTGAGACTGTGAGCCTGCGGTTTCTTCCTGGACACAGACGGAAAGTCCAACTTTAATTTTGTGCCTGGGCTTCTGGGGAGGCCTTAGGTCAGCGCAGACAAAAGCAAAGGAAATATCCGCTTCCCACTTCAGGCCAGAAATACCTGCTGTGTGCATTACTAGAGATCACGCCTACTGGAGCTTTTCATGTGCTGGAAAACCTGAAAAGATCGCACTGACCGACCGTGTACCCTTCCCTGCCACTGACGGAATTTTCCACCACTTATGAAACAACGCTTTCCAGACATTTTTGAACAACGTTTTCTTTCCATTTATGAAACAATGCTTTCCCGCCATTTTTGAAACAACGCTTTCCCGCCATTTTTTAAACAACGTTCTTTCACGCCATTTATAAAACAACGCTTTCCCGCCATTTTTGAACAACGTTTTCCTTCCATTTATGAAACAATGCTTTCCCGCCATTTTTAAATGCTTTCCTGCCACTGACGGAATTTTCCACCACTTATGAAACAATGCTTTCCCGCCATTTTTGAAACAACACTTTCCCGCCATTTTTTAAACAACGTTCTTTCACGCCATTTTTTAAACAACGCTTTCCCGCCATTTTTGAACAATGCTTTCCTGCCATTGAGGGAATTTTCTGTCATTTGAGACAACACTTTCCCGCCATTTTTGAACAACGCTTTTCTGCCATTTTTGAACGTTTTCCTGCCATTTATGAAACAACGCTTTCCCGCCATTTTTGAACAACGCTTTCCTGCCATTTTTGAACAATGCTTTCCCGCCATTTATGAAACAATGCTTTCTCGTCATTTTTGAACAATGCTTTCCTGCCATTTATGAAACAACGCTTTCCCGCCATTTTTGAACAACGCTTTCCCCGCCATTTTTGAACAACGCTTTTCTGCCATTTTTGAACAACGTTTTCCTGCCATTTATGAAACAACGCTTTCCCGCCATTTATGAAACAACGCTTTCCCGCCATTTTTGAACAACGCTTTCCCGTCATTTTTGAACAACGTTTTCCTGCCATTTATGAAACAACGCTTTCCCGCCATTTTTGAACAACGCTTTCCCGTCATTTTTGAACAACGCTTTCCCGCCATTTATGAAACAACGCTTTCCCGCCATTTTTGAACAACGCTTTTCTGCCATTTTTGAACAACGTTTTCCTGCCATTTATGAAACAACGCTTTCCCGCCATTTTTGAACAACGCTTTCCCGTCATTTTTGAACAACGCTTTCCCGCCATTTATGAGACAACACTTTCCCGTCATTTATGAAACAACGCTTTCCTGCCATTTTTTAACGCTTTCCCTCCATTTTTGAACAATGCTTTTCTGCCATTTTTGAACAACGTTTTCCTGCCATTTATGAAACAATGCTTTCCCGTCATTTTTGAACAACACTTTCCTGCCATTGAGGGAATTTTCTGTCATTTATGAGACAAAACTTTCCCCCAATTTATGAAACAACGTTTTCCTGCCATTTATGAAACAGCGCTTTCCCGCCATTTTTGGACAACGCTTTCCCGCCATTGACATCATTTTCTGTCATTTATGAAACAACTTTTTCCCACCATTTATGAAACAATGCTTTCCCGCCATTTTTGAACAACACTTTCCTGCCATTAATGGAATTTTCCGTCATTTATGAGACAACGCCTTACCGCCATTGACAGATTTTTCCTTCATTTATGAAACAATGCTTTCCCACCATTGAAAGAATTTTCCTTCATTTATTAAACGTTTTCCTGCCATTTTTGAACATCGCTTTCCTGCCATTTACAGAATTTTCCATTATTTATGAAACAATGCTTTTCTGCCACTGACTGAATTCTCCATCATTTATGAAAGAATTATCACACTATTACACAACTTCTGAAAGAGTAGAGAATCTGCGGATCAAAACACAGGCATTTTTCCATCCAAATAACAGACATTTAAGCTTTTAAAGCAGGGGTCTCAAACTCATTTTATCTGTGGGCCGCTGGAGGTAGACTGTGGGTCAGCCTGGCCGCATTAAGTATTCCAAAAAAAAAAAGGAGAGCAACTGATCCAATCTTCTCAATCTTTATTATTAACAGTTCTTCAACATTAATGTTTCTTCTGAACATGAACTGTTCCTCTGAACATTGGCTTCTCTTGCCTACTCTATTTTTTTAAATATAGCCTATAGAAATTAAATAATTATGTTTCAATGAAATAATTAATTATTTTGATTTTATTAAATGAAACGTGCGAGTTTGAGACCCCTGCTTTAAAGAAATAATGCCATCAAATGCATAATATTGTGTCTTCTTTTCTAGTGAAAGAATATAAAAAAGTACACAAAGATATTATAAGTTTGTTAAATCAAACTTCTATATATTATATATATTATAAATAATTGTATCAATAATAATTTCACAGCATCAAAGCTAATCGTATGGGCTTATTTTATTATCATTTTTTATTATTATTTGATTCCAGGTAAAAAAAAAAAACACGGTTACATTAATTGTCAGCACAAAATGCATGATCTTGACAGGGCCTACTGAACCAATCATCTGTGGATGAATTATTCTTTTGAGTGAGTGCTTTGTTTTCAGAAAAGAAATTGGCCAAACTCGGTCTGAATCGAATCAGTTCACATTCATTTAGGCCGCTCTCACTGAATCATCTGAAGCATGTTCTCAGTCAGTGGAAGTGTATTAGTGTCCTCCCGTGCTGTCCCGTGTGCTAGATGGATGTCTTTGACCATTTCGCTGCTTTTCAGGTTTAAGAACATTTCAAACGCATCTGAGAAAGATTTGCTCTCATTAATCGTTTGGTGCGAAGAGTATCAGGTCTTATAGAAGCCATAATAGTTACATTAATACTAGACATACTCAAGAAACTGTACTTTAACATGAGCAATAATTGAATTTAACTTTGTAGTGTTGTTTTTGCAACAAAACCCCTCCCCTCTGTGCCTACAGTCAGATGAAATCCTTTGTACAACACATCTAGAGTACTCATTGAAGCACACGTGCTTGTTTCCAGAGCTGTTGCCGACCACACTTCATGTTTTCCAGGCTCTGAAGATCTCCTTCAGTTCTCACCCTGAGCACACCTGAAGTCACTCATTGACTAGTGTTTAAGTTTGGCTTTTATTCTGGCAGAAAACAGCCGATTTATAAGGTTTGGGAAGCATTTTGTTGCATTTTCGAATGCATGTTATAAGCGACTCTCAGTCGATGCAGACATGAGTTTGGAGCAGCATTTGATGCAGAGCACACTGAAAACGCTGGCTCATGAGCTGCTGTGGTGTATCTCAACACAGTGCCACGCTTCGCTCTGAAACACACAGCTCATATATGACTTCCAAACATCCGCATGCGAACACAGGAGTTGCAAGATTTTTAAAAAAGTGACCTGTGAATTTGTATCACTTGAAGACGTGTGACCAGTGTTAATTTTATCATTTCCATCATATACTATTTCGTCAAGGACCTTTTTTCACTGACGAAAACGAGACGATAGCTAAACAAAAACTAGTGTTGGATGACAAAAGCGAATGGAAATCTACTGTCATTCTCGTCAACGACTATAAACGAGACGGAAATGTTAGGGAGGGATGATTAAGGAAGAGATCCAGTCAGA
The DNA here is from genome assembly GCA_023566225.1 of Romanogobio albipinnatus. NCBI lineage: Eukaryota > Metazoa > Chordata > Actinopteri > Cypriniformes > Gobionidae > Romanogobio > Romanogobio albipinnatus. The sequence goes on along the minus strand of CM042247.1, from coordinate 6,489,573 downwards.
GCTGATGTCCTGTGTAACAGATGCACACATTTGAGTTGTGACGTGCGGATCTAACGGCGGGAAAACACGGCACTGTTGAGCTACAGGCTCACGTTATCAATCAATAACACACATTTATGAGGGGTTATTGTTTATGAACTAATGCTGATGAATAATGACAATGTTTACTTTACGATGTGTATATAGTAACGTGTTTTAGACGGTTGTAACGATGTAGATTTTATCTCCCTCATCTGAACTTGAATGAGCTCCTGCAACTGCAATAGTAACGCGCAGACATTTCAAAATAAGAGTCCCGGTGTGTTTCCAGCTTGTTTATAATTAAAAGTCACGCATTATATACACGTTTTTGGTTACACAATAAACTATATTTCATTTCATTTCCATTTAATTCATAGTCAGGAGGAAAGACCAGTTTTTGACACATATTCAATAAAGTATCAGGGTTATAATAGTTCACTAAAACCATTAAAAAAAAACTTCATTACTTGAAATTAAATAAATGAATTAATAAACTTAAACTTATTTGAAGCTTTAGTTTAACCTGATATGGCCTACTAACTAAAACAGAAATACAACATTATAGAAAATTATATAGATAAACAAAAAAGTGAATTGAGCTCTCTTTCATGTATTTTTAATGTCAAAAACACAATGATTGTGAGTTTTGACGTGTAAGTAACAGCCGGTTATGTAATGCTTAAATACTCAATTAATGCTTTACAATTGAACTAAACTCATTAGATTTGAGTCGACTAAAGCTAAAAACAATTCAGGTGACTAAAATACGACTAAAACTAAATGGCATTTTAGTCAAAAGACTATGACTAAAACTAAATCAAAATTTGCTGTCAAAATTAACACTGCGTGTGACCAAGAGAGGATTGCTACACCACAGTGTGACCTTTTAGCTGAATTAAAGGTAGGTAGGGTTGCCACCCGTCCCGTGAAATACGGTATCTCCCCGTATTTACAGGCAAAATTATGCGTCCCGTATAAAAATAAATACTGGACGCGAATTGTCCCGTATTTTACACAGGTCCACACATAGTTCAATAAACACAAAAGGATTTCGCGGTGTGGAGAACACTGTAACATTCTTACAGTAAAGCCTTGCACTATGCTCATTACATATAGAAAAAAGGTCATTGTATATGTACAGGTGCCATGACTAAATGATCAATGTTGGTTTTTTTTTGCATGTATGTTGATTTGGAGCATTTACATGTGCCTTTTTGTCTGAGGGAGAACTTTTGTTGGCCTCGAAGGACTCTTATCGTGATGGGCCGACCTTTAAAGGGGAAGGGCGGCCATTTTAAATAAGGGGTGTTTGGTGAGGTGGCATGTTTTTTTTTTGACTAACATAGCTCAGAGTAATTGTCGGAGTAAAAGTAATTGAGACTTATCTCTGGGGAAAAGGGATTTTGTGTAGTAGACCTTGGAGCTGTTTCATATCTGCCTGCTCTGGACTAGGATATACATGTTGGATCATACTCTGGAGACTTTTTACAGCTGAAGAAGGATACCCTGTTTTTTGTGGGGCTCTGAACCAGCGGATCTATTCTTTGTCTATTTTTTTGTGGACATTGTTTTTTCATCAGGACTTTAAACTTCCTACCTACCACCAAGCAGAAAAGGACTGTTGAGTATCATCTTTTTATTTTACTTTTTTTGTTTACCTGGACTTAGAGCTCTTGTGTTGTGGGCAACGAGCCTACTCATGAACTTTTTCTATATGGACTCATTTATTTGAGTATGTAAAGAGAGTCCACAGATTGTATTATGTTTGCAAGTGTCTAAAATGGATTATATTTTCAATCCAGTTTTTTGAGGGTCATTAGCCACGTTTACATGCGCACTTTTTTGTCATTCCGATTAAAATCATTCCGATTGAAAGATTCGGTGGACTGTTTACATGAGACGTTATCTAAACTGATTTGGTGTTTATGTGCTGACTTTCAATCGGAATCATTTTGTGTCATGCGCACACAGATTCGTAACGTTGCCAATTATAATAACTGCGACGTTCGTGGATCAATACTTCTGTGTTGGTCATTTTTATATATTTTCTTTTTTGTGGGCGGACATGCAGTAGTTTAACCTAATTTATGTCCTATACAATGGCTATTTCGACAGCTGTGAATGATGAATGCAGACTCAAAATGAATTCAATTAATTTAATTTGAAAAACACAAAATTAACAATAAAATGCACCCAAATTATTAATAAAAACATAGGATAACCAGGGGCGCAACTACCCAATGCCAGAGGGGTATGCAGCAACAATTTTGGCGCCCAATTTGATGGTCATTGCAAAAACTGTCATGCAGATCGGCTGAGGATGGGAACCGATGATGGTGAATTTAAATTTTACTGTAACTGTAATCATAGCCGTGAGCGAGATGATTGACAGGACGATAGCGGAGGCACAAGCGCAAGATCACTTTTGTTAATAAAAAAAAAAAACACAAACTGAGGGTTCCCCGTTTTAAAGGGTACTATAAAGTACTATTTTATTGTTGTTGTATTTTCATTAAAAATAGAATAACAAACATAAAAATAAACATTCGTTTGAAAGTAATTAAAGAGGACATTGAGTTAAGCAATATCATACGAGCATGAGTGCTATTTTCCAGAGTAGCCTATATCAGCACGATTGCAAAATGCCATATTAATTTTATACAACAGTTCAACAAACAACAAGTTTGAACAAACTATTTTTCCAACAAATATAGATTCAAACAAAGTATAGGTGTTGTTCTCGAATAATTCACCGTTTTTGAACAATCCACTCACGCCGCCAAATATAATAGCAGTTTATAGTTTCATAGGCCTGGAATAATTTCATATTTCTATAATTAAAATATTATATTTAGAACATAAATCTAAAAATCTAATTACATTATTTAGGCAATTGTAATTACAGTGTAAGTGGATTTTGATAAATGGTAAGATGGATTTTGTTGATACTGATTTCATTTCATTCTTATAACAGCCATAGTGGATCGTGGTATATAGTGTAATTACTTTAAAAGATGGTCAACAATATGTAACTTTACTTTATAAGAAAATGTGTCTATGTGCCCTAAAAAGTGAGCATGCAATTTTGAGAACACCAAGGAAAGAGCACTTTCTTTAGTCTATTTGGATACTTCAAACACAAGTTTGCACTGCCTGTTTGGTTTACCTGTTTAGCCTACTCGTTAATAACGTGCGTTTTGTCCGACTCATAGCGCGCGTCCTCGACACGTGATTTACCATAAAAGCGCGCGTTCTTAACGTTCTTAACACAAAACGGGAAACGCGTGTTTTTTTTAGATAGAAAATCACGCGTAGAGGACGTGCGCTTTGATATAAAAACACGCATCGGAAACGCGCATTTTCCTTGACCCCAAAGCGCACGTTAAGAATGCACATTTTTGTGGTAAATCACGCATCAAGGATGCGTGTTTTGCTGTCAAATCGCACGCTTTTGACGTGTCAATGCGCAATCAGACCACCGCCCAAGCGCCAGGGGGGCCAACTCCCTATATTCCGTTATTATCCAAAATTATATTATGGAATCTTATGAGGGCGCCTACTCTAGCCTGTTAGTCCACTATGTTAGGTAATATTGAGGAAATACAGAAATTATTTAGAAACGCACAACAGCAGCTACATATAGAAAATACCAACAAAACAAAAAAAATCATACCATCGCTTTGGCGCCCCTATGCGCCGCATAGCGCATACCCACTTTTTTGCGCCACTGAGGATAACGGTGAAACATGAATGAAAGCATTCAAGACGTGCTCAGCATCATTACTAACGTTAGGCTAGACGCATAAATATTTCAGATGATTAAGGAAAGATACCATAATCACAGAGGTATAAATATTAACAAAAGTAATTAAAGACGCTGGGTAATGTTACTTAACCAATTTGAAGCAGTTGTTGAACTTTTTTTATATAACTTACGAGAAACATAGAGCAATGTCGACACGTCCTTTCCAGCAGCTTGAATGTTCCCCGTTGCACTGGCAACTCTCAACGGCCACCAGGACTTATACAGTTTCATAAAAGCTATTTATTATTTGTTGTAAAGCGTAAGAATCACCTCAGAAAAAAATAATTCTTCTGTCAGACGCAGTTGAAGCCTTGGACAAACGCTGTCAAGATGAGATGGTGTAGCCAGGCTTTGTCTGTCATTATTCCAACATTATGTTCATAACTTATGAACTAAAAAGTTATGAAATAAAATCATAGTTATGCATGGTGTGAGCGCGACGCGCGTCCTTCAGTTGTGGAGGCGCGCGCTGTATATTACATCACAGAAACACGTACTTAAAGGTCCCGTTCTTCGTGTTTTTTTGAAGCTTTGATTGTGTTTACAGTGTGCAATATAACGTGTTCATGTTTCGCGTGTAAAAAAACAACAGTATTTTTAACACAATTTACTCATCTGTACACCGCTGTTTTCACTGTCCTAAAAACGGCTGATGACTTCCTTTATTCTATGAAGTCCCTCCTTCAGAAATACGTAACGAGTTCTGATTGTGCCAGCGGTTCCCGTGTTGTGATTTGACCGCAGCTTAGCGAACGTGGCACGGTTCCTGTGTTGTGATTCGACAGCAGCTTAGCGCACGTGGAAAGGTCACGCCTCTTAACGGGAGATGTATGCGCTTAATGATCTCTACAGCATCCCTGGGAAAGCCAAACAAAGGTGATTTGACTCTGGGATGAAAATAACAGCGTCTCGACGACATGGCGACAAACACACTCAAACGCAGCAATTCCTTTTCTCCACACGACACGTCCTCTTCTCCACGTGGGACAGCAACAAGACCACGCCCCCTTTTTTGCGTATTCTTGTGGGCGGAGGTTAGTCTGTTCTACTGACGTAATTAATGAAGGAAGTACCAGGATGTAGTCCAAGCCGGCCGTTCGCTGTAGGCTTTGAAAGGGAACTTCTGTTAAATAAAATATCTCGCTTGGCATTGAACTTTGAGCTTTATAATTTTACAGGTATTATTTATGCTCTAACAGCAACATTACACACTAACTAAAGTTTGAACAATGGGATCACGAAGAACGGGACCTTTAAAGTAATCGGATCAGGTCGTTTAGATGGTGGAATTTTTCGTTTGATCGGTTCATGAAAAGGTTTATCCCACCACCGATTACAATATCATTCGGTTTGGCCATTTTTATTCCGACTGAGGTGTTTATATGGAGCATTTTCATTCGGATTGGACTTTTAAACCGATTACAGTGCTCCAAGTGATGTGGTTGAAATCACGCTGGTTTTTGTGTATTACATTTTTGGTAAATTAGTAAAGGAAAACAATAGTCAGACTCCCGTGATAATGATTCAACCCTTCTTGTAAAGAGTTGCAGTTGTTATAATACTTATAGCCAATATAAAGAAATCAATTTCACAACAAGTAGTAGAGAAGCTCAATTGCGCGTGATTGCGTTTTAGCGGCTTTGTTGAGTCTCGAGAAACTTGCACGTTTTCTTTTTTAAAACACGTCGAGCTCGCGTCCGCCGTTTGAACGCAAGAGGCCCACATGAAAAAATACTATAGTATATTATAGTAAAATTACTCTAGTAAATACTATAGTGTTTTTGAACCATACTATAGTAAAGAGACTACAGTAAATTGTAGTATATTATAGTATTTACTACACTTTGTTAATTTACTGTAGTATATTTACTATAGTACGGTTCAAAAACACTATAGTATTTACTACTATAATATACTATAGTATTTTTTCATGTGGGGGATCTCCAGATTTAGAGCTGAATAGAAAAAAGGTATCAATGGCTCTGCCCAGTAACTCGTGATGAACCCCAGGCCATCTGCACACTTTGCAGAGAAGCATTTCAGTTGCTCCGACTGTCCGACTGAATGGTGGGCAGGGCCGGCCCATGGCATAGGCGGAATAGGCAAATGCTAGGGGCGCCAATCATCCATAGGGGCACCAAAATGTATTACTGATACTATTTTATTCATATTAATTTGAAATATTACCAAATAAAGCGCAAAAAAACTTAACTAAGTCCCCCGCATCTTCCCGGTCCGCCTCATCAATCTCCCCCGCCGAGCTTGAAGTGCGTCCGAAATATAACGCGTGATCAGTTTAACGTTGGGAATTTGTTGTGTCGCGTCGCCTCTCGCCGCATCTAATATAGACAGGATTGCTTTCATTTTTTAGGGTGCTTGGCCGCTCGCTCCAGGTGTAGACACGGTGAAAGTTGCCTGATAATTTATGACGGATTGCCGAATTGTAGTGTCATAAAAAACAGAAGCCCTCTGATGCAGACAAGATAAGGGAAACATGATGCAAAAATGCTCTTCTTATTTAGTATTTTTGTCTTGTTTCTAGTCTAAATATCTAAAAATTCTTAAACCAAGATGCATTTACTAGATAAGTCAAATTATATTTTTTCTCAAGTGAGTTTATGCTTAAAACAAGCTAAATTATCTGACAATGGGGTGAGAAAAATAATCTTGTTTCTGATTGAAATCTTGTTTCTTGTTTCTGTCCTAAACAGAAATAAGATCATTTTTCTCACCCCATTTGGCAGATAATTGTGCTAGTTTTAAGCTAAAACTCACTTCATTTTGATTTTTTCCCCCCAGAAAACAAGGAAAAAAATATCTAATGTCATTTTACTAGTAAATACATCTTGATTTAAGAAGTTTTTGATGTTTGGACTGGACACAAGAAAAAATGACTTAATAAGAAGAGCATATTTTGCAGTGTAAAGACAGAGGTAAAGTGGTGTAATGAATGAACAGTTTATTTATTTGCATAGTAGTAAAATACTAATGTACACTAATTAATTCCAGTTTTACCTTAAACTATATGCAAGCAGCTGTTCTGGGTTCTCCAGTGGCCACAGACAGTGTCTTTTGTCAAAAAGAATCATATCTGTTTTTTTAAACACGTCATATATCACTTTTTTAATAGCCTAATGTTTTTACTCTACAGTTGTGCAGTTTTAAGGGGACATATGGACATTTTAAAATGTATTTGCCCAAATTAGTAATGATATTTATATACAGGTTTATTTAAAATAGCAAAATTTTATGTAAATTTCACATTAAATATCTAAATTTCTCAGTTTAATTCATGGTGAAAACATGAATGTGCATATTAGTGGAAGTTTTCTGCCATCTACTGGAAAACAAACACTTTTGCTAGTTCTCAATAGTTTGTGCATGAATGCCAGATGCAATTACTTGTTATTTGTGTTTAGGCTGTAATGTGGCGTAGGTGCTATTTTTGTATAGTTTAACTATCATCAGCCTTTTAAAAAAATTAAATAATAATAATATCATGAACATAATGACGGGGTAGAATGGACTGGACATCATATAAAACAATACAAATAAAAAAACATCAATGCATTAAAAAAATAAAACAGTACCAGTGTTTCCGCAACTTAGACTGAAAACATGTAGTGCTAAACCCTGATACAAGGGGCACCAAGTAAAATCTTGCCTAGGGCAGCAAATTGGTCAGGGCCGGCCCTGAAGGTGGGGTAGGCGATTTCAGAGCAACAGAGACCCCGCCCTCCCTTCAGAGCGTCTCCAAAGCCACGCCTCCTTCAAAACCCGTTAAACTAAAGCACATCACATTACAATAACGATGAAGGTAAACGACTTGAATGAACTCACCTGGGAGTGAAGTCGCAGCCTTGCTGCATGAAGGCGCCCAGAGAGAACCAGAGACTGTTGAAGATGCCGAACTCGTTGGGGGGCTGGTCACTGGGCGGACCGTCGGAGCCTTCCTCGGGCTCCTCGGTGTGCCACTCGTACGGGCTGAAGCGGCTGACCAGGAAGAGCACCACGCTCACGCCGATGTAGGCGAACACGATGCACATCCAGATCTCGTAGGCCAGCGGGTCCAGGAAGGAGAAGACGCCGGGTTTGGACTTCTGCGGCTTCTTGATCATGATGGAGATGCCCAGACTCATGAAGGGCTTGGAGAAATCGATCACCTCCTCCCGGACCAGAGTGATTGTTAAAGGGGCCACAGCGATTTCCGCTTTCTGTGGGAGCAGAAACGTTTCCATTCAGATTATTTATTGAAGCGAAGCTGCACTGTTTATTCAGCGAGGTCGAGTACTTTGTGCCGTCGTAACTGGAGACGGTCAGTGTTTGTTGTATATTTAAAGGGATGGTTCAGGCAAAAATTTAATTCTGTCATTGTTTACTCGCCCTCATGTCACCTCAGAACATATTTTGAAGAATATCGACTGTAATTGAAAGTCAGAAAGGCTTACAATGAGATGAGGGCGAGTAAATGTTAACAAAACATTCACTTTTGGGTGAACCATCCCTTTAAACACACCTATTTAATATATATATATCCATTACTGTTTTAATGTTTTTAAAAACCAGTCTCTTCTGCTCACCAAGGCTACATCTACTTGCTCAAAACAATGAAATATTATCACAATAAGGGTTTTCCATTTTAATATACTTTAAAGTGTAATTTATTCCTGTGATCGAGGCTGAATTTATCATCATTACTCCAGTCTTCAGTGTCACATGATCCTTCTGAAATCATTCTAATGTACTGTAAATCATTCTACTGTACTTTTACTATTTATCTTTTTATAGATATTACACCTTTTAATTATACACACACACACACACACACACACACACACAACCGGTCAAAAGTTTGAGAATGGTAAGATTTGGAAAGTCTCTCTTCTGCTCGCCAAGGCTGCATTTATGTTATCAAAATACAAAAAACCTGTAATAATATTTCACAATATTACTTTAAATTACTTTAAAATAACTGTTGTCTATGTGATTATATAGTGAAGTGTAATTTATTCCTGTGATCAAAGCTGAGTTTATCATCATTACTCCAGTCTTCAGTGTCACATGATCCCTCACTGATCATTCTCATATGAGGATCTGATGCTCGAGACACATGATTATTATCAGTGTTGGAAACAGCTGTGCTGCATAATTTTTTTTGGGAATCTGTGATGTTTTTTCAGGATTCGTTGATGAATAAAACGTTTAAAAGAACTGCATTTATTCAAAGTAGAAATCTTTTCTAACAATATAAATCTACTATCACTTTTTATCAATTTAACAAAATTACTGACCCCAAACTTTTGAATGGCAGTGTGTAATGTTACAGAAGATTCCTATTTTAAATAAATCCTGTCCTTTTTTAACTTTTATATTCATCCAATAATCCTAAAAATGTATCAGTGTTATTAAAAAAATATTTTGATAACTGATAATAATCATACATTTTTGTTGAGCATCAGATCATCACATTAGAATGATTAGTGAAGGATCATGTGACACTGAAGACTGGAGTAATGATGATAAACTCAGCTTTGATTACAGGAATAAATTGTAATTTAAAGTAAATTAAAATGGAAAATCCTTATTTGAAATTGTAATAATATTTCACAATATTACAGTTTTTTTCTGTATTTTTTATCAAATAAATGTAGGATTGACAAGCAGAAGAGACATATTTTAAAAACATTAAAAATAGTAATACTTCCAAACTTTGACCGGTACTGTATATACTATCTTTTTATAGATATTATACAACCTATATATATATATATATATATACACACTCACCTAAAGGATTATTAGGAACACCATACTAATACTGTGTTTGACCCCCTTTCGCCTTCAGAACTGCGTTAATTCTACGTGGCATTGATTCAACAAGGTGCTGAAAGCATTCTTTAGATATGTTGGCCCATATTGATAGGATAGCATCCTCACTGTATGTATATGTATATGTGTATGTATATATATATATACACACACACAGTGAGGAAAATAAGTATTTGAACACCCTGCTATTTTGCAAGTTCTCCCACTTAGAAATCATGGAGGAGTCTGAAATTGTCATCGTAGGTGCATGTCCACTGTGAGAGACACAATCTAAAAAAAAATCCAGAAATCACAATATATGATTTTTTAACTATTTATTTGTATGATACAGCTGCAAATAAGTATTTGAACACCTGTCTATCAGCTAGAATTCTGACCCTCAAAGACCTGTTAGTCTGCCTTTAAAATGTCCACCTCCACTCCATTTATTATCCTAAATTAGATGCGCCTGTTTGAGGTCATTAGCTGCATAAAGACACCTGTCCACCCCATACAATCAGTGAGAATCCAACTACTAACATGGCCAAGACCAAAGAGCTGTCCAAAGACACTAGAGACAAAATTGTACACCTCCACAAGGCTGGAAAGGGCTACGGGGAAATTGCCAAGCAGCTTGGTGAAAAAAGGTCGACTGTTGGAGCAATCATTAGAAAATGGAAGAAGCTAAACATGACTGTCAATCTCCCTCGGACTGGGGCTCCATGCAAGATCTCACCTCGTGGGGTCTCAATGATCCTAAGAAAGGTGAGAAATCAGCCCAGAACTACACGGGAGGAGCTGGTCAATGACCTGAAAAGAGCTGGGACCACCGTTTCCAAGGTTACTGTTGGTAATACACTAAGACGTCATGGTTTGAAATCATGCATGGCACGGAAGGTTCCCCTGCTTAAACCAGCACATGTCAAGGCCCGTCTTAAGTTTGCCAATGACCATTTGGATGATCCAGAGGAGTCATGGGAGAAAGTCATGTGGTCAGATGAGACCAAAATAGAACTTTTTGGTCATAATTCCACTAAACGTGTTTGGAGGAAGAAGAATGATGAGTACCATCCCAAGAACACCATCCCTACTGTGAAGCATGGGGGTGGTAGTGGCTCTGTAAGAAGCATATCAAGGTTCTGGCGTGGCCTAGCCAGTCTCCAGACCTAAACCCAATAGAGAATCTTTGGAGGAGCTCAAACTCTGTGTTTCTCAGCGACAGGCCAGAAACCTGACTGATCTAGAGAAGATCTGTGTGGAGGAGTGGGCCAAAATCCCTCCTACAGTGCAAACCTGGTGAAAAACTACAGGAAACCTTTGACCTCTGTAATTGCAAACAAAGGCTACTGTACCAAATATTAACATTGGTTTTCTCAGGTGTTCAAATACTTATTTGCAGCTGTATCATACAAATAAATAGTGTAAAAAATCATACATTGTGATTACCGTTGACCGTTTTTGCTGCTTAATATACATTTTTCAGGATTACTTTATGAATAAAAATGTTCAAAAGAATAGAATTTGATATAGAATTCTTTACTTATAACTTTCTTTTAAAAACATCTTAATGACTCCAGACTTTTAAACAATAGTGTACATCTTAAAGGTACAGTACCAAAAACAGCTCAAGAGAAACCTTTTTTACGGGGGAAAAATGCTTTAAAACAGTATAATATTACTTTTTTTTTTTATGTTTTGATATCGTAGAGAAATGAAGACCGCAATTTTCCCACTGACCCCAAGACACCAACTGATCTAAAGAGACACGTCTCCGTTTGACCCATTCATTTTTAAGGTCATCAGAACCTCAAGAATCCTGTATTGCGGTGAAGGCCTGGTTATATCAGCACTAAGGCCGAGAGAGATGGGGTTGTTAAACGCTTTAAGTGAGGCAATCTAACCTGTTCAACACTGTGTACTGTGGCATCAGTGTGTCCAAACACGCTCTTTACAGCCCGTTACTTTCCACCGCCGTTATTAAGGGCTCTAGATGATAAAATACCTTCCTTTTTTATATCTCATTTACAGCAGTGAAGCCAAGGCCAGTATTCAAGCAGTTGTGAATAGAGATGGTTTATCAATGAACAGAGGCTCTTGGGCATCCGAGGGACTTGCGTACCGTAATATTTACACTGGCTCAGTGGTTTAATACCAGTGAAAGGTCACAGAGGAAGTAGGGAATGTTTTGGCCCTCCTGTAGGAATACAAGAAGTGGTTTCGCTGCTAGATTTAATTAGAGGCCTCTAGCAACAGAGGGAGCGATCCTGTGTTAGAGAGAGAGAGAGAGAGAGAGAGAGAGAGAGACAGAGGAGAGAGAGAGAGAGAGAGAGAGAGACAGAGAGAGAGAGAGAGAGAGAGAGAGACACACAGAGAGGTCGACATGCCCTGTAAAGCATGACTCGGTTGTGTGTGACATCCTCACTGCTGCTCCCACTGAATATGAGAGAGAGAGAGTGTGTGTGTGTGTGTATGCGTTTTCAGCAGCCTTGGTTCTGAAAATGTGTTTCCCGTTTATTTTCTTCGGCTGCGTTGCAAAAAAATTCTTCAATGAGGAGCTTTAAGCCTTGAACCAAACTCACTAGCTTTAGATTAATCACAGCATGCTGGCAAAGCAAGAAGAAAAGAAACAAAAAGATGGATTTGAAAATCATCAATATTGCAAGTTTGTGTGTACCGGATTTTCATTATTCCCCCCCCCCACAGAAAACCAAACAAAAATCACTTGTATACTGAACAAAATGTTTTGTGTAACATTTTAATTTTAACAACACTACTAATAACACTATTACTATTTTCTTTTTTTACATTCTATTTTTTATTTATTATATGTGAATATATGGTATATTAAAATAAATATTCACAGATCAGGCATAACATGGAATAACACTGATGATCTCTTCATCTCCTGTTAGTGGGTGGGATATATTAGGCAGCAAGTGAACATTTTGTCCTCAGAGTTGATGTGTTAGAAGCAGGAAAAATGGGCAAGCGTGAGGATTTGAGCGAGTTTGACAAGGGCCAGATTGTGATGGCTAGACGACTGGGTCAGAGCATCTCCAAAACTGCAGCTCTTGTGGGGTGTTCCCAGTCTGCAGTGGTCAGTCTCTATCAAAAGTGCTCCAAGGAAGGACCAGTGGTCGACAGGGTCATGGGCGGCCGAGGCTCATTGATGCTTGTGGGGAGCGAAGGCTGGCTCGTGTGGTCCGATCAAACAGACGAGCTACTGGAGCTCAAACTGCTCAAGAAGTTAATGCTGGTTCTGATAGAAAGGTGTCAGAATACACAGAGCATCTCAGTTTGTTGTGTATGGGGCGGCACAGCCGCTGACCAGTCAGGGTGCCCATGCTGACCCCTGTCCACCGCCCAAAGCTCCAACAGTGGCACGTGAGCATCAGAACTGGACCAGAGCAATGGAAGAAGGTGGCCTGGTCTGATGATCACGTGTTCTTCTGCGTCACGTGGATGGCCGGGTGTGTGTGTGTGGCTTACCTGGGGAACACATGGCACCAGGTGCACTATGGGAAGAAGGCGAGCCGGCGGAGGAGGTGATGCTTTGGGCAATGTTCTGCTGGGAAACCTTGGGTCCTCCATCCATGTGGATGTTACTTTGACACGCACCACCTACCTAAGCATTGCTGAGACCATGTCCAGCCTTTCATGGAAGCGGTTTCCCTGGTGGCTGTGGCTCTTTCAACAGATAATGCGCCGCCACAAAGCACAAATGCTTCAGGAATGGTTTGAGGAGCACAACGAGTTTGAGACGTTAACTCGGCCTCAAAATTCCCCAGATCTCAATCCAATCGAGCATCTGTGGGATGTGCTGAACAAACAAGTCCGATCCATGGAGGCCCCGCCTCGCAACTTACAGGACTTAAAGGATCTCCTGCTAACATCTTGGTGCCAGATACAACAGCACACCTTCAGGGGTCTAGTGGAGTCCATGCCTTGACGGGTCAGCAAAAAGGGGGACCAACACAATATTAAGTCATAATGTTATGCCTGATCGGTGTATATTTCAAGTTATTAAATGAATGTAAATTCTACACTGTGCATCTATAGATTCAAATATAAATGCAATTATTGTATATTTTATATTGACATTAAAAAACGTATTTTGCTGAATTTTTATCAAGTCTTCTTATTGGTTAAAAATGTATCCGCCTGCAGAAGTTTATCTTGCCGTGTCCATTCAGCATTTTTTATGCGATATCCCAAAATGCACATAAAAATAGGAAAACACGGCTATTGAGAGAACCAGCTCATACGAGTTATTAGTTTGTGAATCCTTCATCACTGTTTGTTTCTGTGTGCGGCCAGAGAAGAAAACACAATTACTTCACTGATGTGTTGTTTCTCAGTTCCAGACTCCGTACATGATCATATTCATTGCAGACGGCCAGCACTATATACTTTCTGTGGATTTTGCTGCTGAATGCAGTTCCCTTCATGTGTTTTATGAGGAAATTAATGAACTATTCCTCTCAATATTTTACGATGATGTAATCAAAACAGTCTGGGTTTTTGGGTCATTTCTTATGTAACTTTTTGAATAAATCTGGCTGGATGTGGGGTTTGCTGCACATGCATATTCCCTGATATTATTACGACCCTGAGTTTTCCCTTTACCAGTTGAGGCGGAGCATGGGAACGTCTGATTCGCTCCCCCGTGTTAATTGATAATTCGCTGATTAGAGTTTATGAGCGCTCTGGGTTGTTTTTTGAGGAGGTTCTCTCTATGGGATAGTTTCTCCCCGGGGTGGCTCTTGAGCCGGATGTAACATCTTACTGACTCCTTTCTCATTTGTTTCTTATGCTTTTCTTACATCGTGTAGCTTAAATATATTTTTTGTTTATTTCTTTGTTTTCCTCTATTATCCCTAGACTTGTGTTTATTACTACTCATGGTTATTGTAGTATTTCTTAAATGAAATAAAAACAACTTGTATTCATTATTAATTGTTGTTTTCTGATCCCTCTTTTATGTTGCGGCTTGAAATGAGCTAGCCGTGACACAAAATTGGGGGCTCGTCCGGGATCGCTACATGTAGGAGCATTTTTGGGGATTTCCGCCTGGATTTGGCCGACCCAAATTGAAAAGCTTTCCATACCCACACACACTGATCTCTAAATACACAATTTTGGTGTCATTTTACAGGAAATCCTTTGAAGATACATAAAACATATAATATGTAACAATGCAATATCACAGTTTCATTGAATATTGTTTTCCAGTGTTTGCTGATATATGCTGGAAATGACCAAAACTGTCTGCAGGGTGCTAGAGCACACAGGGCCTGAGATATATGTATATATTCAAAAGAGATTTATTTAAAAATGAATTTATAACCAATAAATGTAAAAGTGCCTATTTTTTTGGTTTGTTTTTTATATTTATACAAACTATGGGAGTCAGTTGAAGCCTACCGTTATTATTTAAGGTAAAAATAAACTAATTTGTGTACAGATACTTAAATTACACTCAATTATGTATTTTTTTAATGATAATAAAGTTATAATATTAATTACATAATCATATTTCTACTCCAAATATTTTTTTTTTTAAATAAACATTTAAACGGTGGCTGTCATAAAAACGTGCCAGATTTATTCATACATGCATTAAAAATTGAAGAACATTCAAAATTATAATACATATGTAATATGCAGCATATATTTAGCAAAATGCTCCTCTCTAGAGGTAATGTTTCTAGCTGACTAACGAGTTTATGGACACTGGATATGGTTTTGCGGAGGTAAATGTGACGTTGTTTACAAGCTGTTTTACTGACGTCTTTCCGCTGTTGAAACACAGATTGAGCGATTACATGGCATGACAGATTTCGGAAAGCTTTACTCTATCTTTTAACACACTTTCAGATGCTCATTCATGTTTATTTAGCGCTGTAACTGGTATTAAAGCGGAGGAGATGATCAGTTCACGTGTCGCTTCTCTTGAGCTGAGCGATCTCTTGCTATTTATGTTTTTGAATTTCGTAATAAAATGGTCATCATTTGAAATCTGAGACTTTCAATATCAATAATAACAAAGCACAAATATTATTGCGATTCATTGGATGGGAGGCGCGCTACAATGCTCTGTTCATTCATCAACTGAAACCAGGATAGACTAATCGATTCTTGGGATTTAAGAATCGATATATCGGTTCGTAAAAAATGAGAATCGATTAAAAAATTTTATCCAGCCCTAGTAATAACGTTGCTGTCGATAAGGGGGTTCAGAAAGCGCTCTGATTTCATCAGAAATATCTTCATTTGTGTTCTGAAGATGAAGGTCTTACGGGTTTGAAATGACATTCATTGACAGAATTTTCATTTTTTGGGTGAACTTTGGGTGCTTTGTTTATAATGACGAGGATGCTTTAAAGGGATAGTTCACCCAAAAATGAAAATGACCCCATGATTTACTTACCCTCAAGTCATCCTAGGTGTATATGACATCCTTCTTTCAGACAAACACAATCAGAGTTATATTAAAAATGTCCTGGCTAATCCAAGCTTTATAGCGGCAGTGAATGGTTGGGTCATTTATGAAGTCCATGAAAGTGAATTTATCCATCATAAAACTGCTCCACACGGCTCAGGGGGGTTAATAAAGCCCTTCTGAAGTGAATCGATGCGTTTGTGTAAGAAAAATATCCATATTGAAAACTTTATAGACTAAAATAACTCGCTTCTGGCGGTCAGCGGTACGCAAGTCGACTTTATTAACCCCTCGGAGCCGCGTGGAGCAGTTTTATGATGGATAGATGCACTCTTATGGACTTCATAAACGACACAACCATTCACTGCCGCTATAAAGCCAGGACTTTTTTAATATAACTCTGATTGTGTTCGTCTGAAAGAAGAAAGTCATATACACCTAGGATGACTTGAGGGTGAGTAAATCATGGGCTAATTTTCATTTTTGGGTGAACTATCCCTTTAAAGGTGCCCTAGAATGAAAAATTTAATTAGCCTTGCCATAGTTGAACAACAGGAGTTCAGTGCATGTAAATCACATACAGTGAGTCTCAAACACCATTGCCTCCTCCTTCATATGTAAATCTCGTTTGTGAAAAACACCACGGAAAAATAGGCAAATCTCAACGTAACACCGAGAGTGATGCAATCGTCGGGATCATTAATATGTACGCCCCCCAACATTTGCATATGCAAGCACATGTTCACTGTCAGGCGAAACTGCGCAGCCGAATCATCTCTGCAGGTAAACAAGCGTCACGCGAGGATAGCGAACATGGCAGATCATGGAAACAAATGTTATGTTCCAGGCTGTGCAGGGGATGTGAAGACGTTTCATACTCTTCCCACAGATAAAACATGTCAACAGGCATGGCTGATGTTTATTTATAATCGGATACCGCAACAATTTATTTCAATTTCAAAGTTGTTAGTTTGCTCAGCCCATTTCACCACGGACAGTTTTTCAAACCTGGGACAATATCAAGCAGGCTTTGCTCAGCGTCTGATACTGAAGAAAGGGGCAATTCCAACCATATACCTGCAAGCAGTAAGTGATTTTATCCACTTCTTGACTGTCTAAACCATTTCTGATTAAATTGAAAGTTTCTTAGAGAGACAACATTAACGATAATATTCCTGTTGTTGTCTATATCCAACGCAAGATGCTATACGGTAAGAATAAGATAATCCAAGTGGCTTACATAACTAAATAGTATGTCTAATGACAAAGGTTAATATTATTTCATGCCAGTGTTGTCATAAATTAGTAAATGCAACCATAGATACGTAACATACTATGTTAGTTTAGTTGCTTACACATAGCTCACTCGAGCTAACGCCACCACCTCCACCATTTAAGTTGAAACGATAGTAATTTGATATTTATTTATGTATATTTTTGACAACTGAAGTATGATTATATACTGATTGATATATATAAGGTTGAATGCCTAATCTCTCCATCGTCAAGACGGTCAGTAAAGTTGTGCCTGCTATCATTGAGCCGCAGTGAAACAGCCAATCAGAGCAGAACTCTGCATTAATATTCATGACCCTTCCAAATAAGGCAAAAACAGACCATTTCATCCTGGGGAAGATTTCTAGAGTTGTAAATGGACCTGTAAAACCGTAGCTGGACAATTATTGACCTTAAATAAGCCATATACACTCTATGTAGATACCAGAGAACAATTTAAAATGTTGTTTCAAATCATTCTAGGGCACCTTTAAGCTCTGACACTTGCAGGATGTTTTAATGGTACAAAGACCTCTCGTATGTCAAAGGATCAAGGCACATTTGATTTCTCACATCATGACCCCTTTAAAAGGGATAATTGTACATTTAGCCAGTCATTGTTGCGGAATAAACCTGGACAGGTGATCAGGGTCATCCTTAAAAGAAACACGCCACTTTTTTTGAAAATTTTTCAATCAGCCGATCTCCGGGTCTAGCGGTAGCACTTTTAGCATAGCTTAGCATAGATCATTGAATCTGATTAGACCATTAGCGCCTGAAAATAGACTCCAGCACGCTCTCTGTGCTAGCAGTTGTCACGTTGGTTATGTTTACAGATGTTCAGCCGCTGTGTTATATCACTGCGCCGCTGCACTCATGTTACGGCTCAAAGCTCTTGATTATTACGCAGGAATGAGAGTGTAGTTCCTCGCCATATCGGTCTAGAAATCACAACTTTTCATTTCCCGTCGGTCTTAGTACAACTACAGAAGAGTCAAGATTTAAATGGGAAAAATATCGAAAGTCTTTGGTCATTTTTTTGAGCGAGATGCTAACGGTCTAATCAGATTCAATGATCTATGCTAAGCTATGCTAAAAGTGCTACCGCCATCGAAAACGGTAAAACTCAACTGTTCAACTCTAGAGGAGTCGGAAAATGAGCCTATTTTCAAAAATAGTGGCGTGTTCCTTTAAGGGTTTTTATTTAGTTGACTGCACTGTGAAACTGGATTAATCTAAATTACTAAAGACTAAACAATGCTGACATGTTAACGGTTCAAGCTATTTAAAATGCTATATTTCGTAAATGACAACGGTTTTAAACTGTTTGATCTGCCAAATTGTTTTCATTTTATTGTATTACTCTGGCAACCACATCTGATTTTTTTACAGGCTGATTGCACATTATTCCGCCTTTACTTGCTAAATAAATAAACAATGGCCATTATCTGGAATTATATGATTATGAGTGAAAGAAAGCACACAATGAAAGACATGCACCGGCTGTCAGTGAAAATGGTGAAATATAGTTTAGTGGTCGTTACACAGAAATATCTGCAGCAGTTGACCGAGCGAACGTCTAATAATGTCGTTTAACACCCTCTGCTCTCTCGTGAAAGGTTTATACGTTATCGTTAAATCTATAAATCTTTCTGCGGAGGTTTTGAATGCCATTTTTCCGCTTGCGCCCCTCTCGTCGAGCTCTTCGGAGAGTGTATCGGCGGATGAGAGTGTGTATTGGAGAGGAGCAGGTTGGTGGATGAGGGTGTTTAATGGGGCAGAAAGATGCGCATCTGTACTCTCCCTGAGCTCATTAACACTCGTCGGCAGGAGCATTTGCCTTTCGCTGTTGGAGTCGCAGCGAGATGTCAGAGAGGGGACGTACGAGTGACTGATTTTATGTACTTGCGCGCTGAATAATGGTGCTAATACTTCTGGCTGTGTTTGAAAGGGAAAACGCCTTGAGCTCTGACAGTATAAACCCTACGCTCAGATGAACAAACGCCACGGCGTCCATCCCTGACAACAAACACACCTTATGTTCTGGCCAAACCGCAGACGCTCCTGCTCCAGGCTGAGGATTAACATGTTGAAATTAGAGAGTGTGCGCGGTTCACGGAAAACAATTTCTTTCTCGGCCTAATTTTCCTATTTGGTGTTTTGTCTTGGTGGTGGAAAATGAAAGATGCAAATTGACATAGACAATTAGATTAAATAAGTCAGTGGTTGCCTGCTAACATAATCAAACTAATCGGCTTGAATCAAAAAAACTCCTAAGTGCTTTGAACTTGTCTGATTTGCGTTAGGGCTGTGCAATATGGACAGAATAATCAAATTGCGATGATTGTAAATGCATTCAGTGCACAAGAAGTGCATAACAAAACATTTCACAATGAAATAACATTATCAACAACAGTATTAATAGCTTGATAAACACAACTGACTTTAACCCTTTAACTGTCACCCTTTTTGAGAATACACATGAAAATGCACTATCCAAACTTAAAGGGCTGTAATTCAAGAATGCTTTGGAATATAGACGAGTTTGGTCTCGTTTTAACGACGACACTCTGCAGATTATTGCTGAAGTGGAAGCAATTCAAAATATGAAAGTATGAAAAAGTTATGGAGGTTTAAATTTACTGTAAATGAAAAATATTTATTTCATATAAAATATTTTACCAAAAAAAATTTACTCTAAAATTACTATAAAATCAAAGCCATATGTCTAACCAATTTGTGTTCCAAATTTGAAGTTGATATCGCAAAAATTGAAGTTCCCATGATTTTGTTTAGGTGCTGTACCAAAAATAGCCACCGGGTGTCATTTCAAATTCCATTGATTATTTTTTTTAATGCATTTTCCTGTAAATTTCTGTCCAAATATAACTTCCATCACAAAACAGTCACCAAATATGGACCCTTGAGACTCAGACCTTTCCGACAATATGCGTTTTGTCAAGATTGGAAAAGATTTTGAATATAAAGTCGTTCAAATAATTGTTGTAATATGAAACATGACACCGCCCACTAGGGGAGGAGCCCTATAATAATTTAGAGTAACGTTTCCATGGTAACACAATGTCCGATTTCAAAACGGTTTTCACAGGACGAATTTTGAGTTTGTAAGCTTTCAAATGATACCTAATCTATGATAACCCCTAGGAGTTTTGATCAATGTTTAATCAACTATTTGGCTGTATATTTAATAAAAAAAGAAGCAAACCAAGATCGTTGGGAATGGATTGAAGTGCTGGCCTGTTTCCTCAGTCTTTGAGCAAGGCTGAAACTATAGTGTCTTTCTGTTTTAATACATTTCTTTAATATATGTCTTAATTACAGTCGGCCTGTAGATAGTTATGATATTTGTGGTTGCACCGGGGTCCGTCATTATAAAGTTACGCCACTTTCCTTATTAGGAGAAAATATATGTCGTTTTAACATAAGATCTCGTTATTAGACATGAGTGGAAAAAAAATAATATGTAGGCCCTATGTGGGAGCAGTGCATGACCGTACCAGGTGACCTGTAAATGCGAAAAAACTGTTTCCATTGCAGTTTTGCGAAAATTTCCTTTTTCGAATTGCCTGAAAAACCACCTCATGCAAGCGTAAAAACCTTTTTGCGATATATGGGAGTTTTTGCGAAATTGACGCATTTCCATTGGCCGTATTTTCAATTCGCAATTTCAATTTTCGCAATTTCAATTTGCGCAATTTCAATTTGCGCAATTTGAAGGGTAATGGAAACGCGGCTAGTGACACAATGTTTACTGCACACATAGATATACTGAGTGTCAGGATCCCAAAATGTACCCACTTTTGTCTCCTTAAAAGCTTGTTTTTTGGGTCGACAGCTTATAAAAACATATTTCTGTGTTTTTTAGCTTGTTTGCTGTACAAGGTGTACAGCAAACAAGCTAAAAAACACAGAAATATGTTTTTATAAGCTGTAAAGCTTATAAAGCTGTAAAGCTGGAAAAAATAAAGTGCCGGTTAAAAAACACAGAAATATGTTTTTATAAGCTGTAAAGCTTATAAAGCTGTAAAGCTGTCACACATCAGCTTTAAGACATTGTTCTGTTTTTTGTTGTAAGTCAGAAATGACAAGGAGGCGCTTCACGCAATACAAAGTCAATGGAGAGCGTTGGATTGTCGTCCCCCGACCGGTACGCAGTACTGGCACCCCTACATTTTACTCTTAAGCGTACCTGCACCTTTTCTGGTGTATCGCTACTCCTCGCCTTTATAACGGACGCCCAAATGTGTAATTAAGTGGCGCGAATCACTGTAGGTGCATTCACCATCACGCTCCAAAAGTGTTAGCCTTGTTTATACTTTCACCTGGCATCCGCCTCATCCACTTGGCACAACGGCAAGTGAAATGGGCAGTGTTGGGGAAAGTTACTTTGAAAAGTAATGCATTACAATATTGCGTTACTCCCTTAAAAAGTAACTAATTTAGTTAGTTAGTTACTTTTTAAGAAAAGTAATGCGTTACGTTACTTTTGCGTTACTTATTCTCACCTGGGCTGGGTGATAAAAATATAAAAAGTTATATTTGTGTGCAACGGTAAAGACCTCTTCATACCAAAATTGAAATAATAAGCCCCAGGCTGAGGTAAAAATGCAAATTCACGCATGAACAGTAGAGGGCGCAGCTCTGCTGTGCTGCCATTCTGGATAATGGTAGAATAGGATGCAGGAGAACAAAAAGCGTTACCAATAAAAACGAAAAATCTAGTAATTTTCATCATCAAAGGTCAGCGGCAAGACACTGGTAAATTAAATATAAAGGTAGATTAAATGCATTAAAAATGTTGTTTTATTTAACATTTAATTATTGGAGGTTTGCATAGTACTCTGATTTTGTATTTGACTGATTTTATTCATTTTGAGGAGAACAGAATCTTTATTGCGCAAGTGAGATAAATAAATGCTCACATTTAGTCTAGAACTATAACCATCATGTTTACACACAACGCCTCTGCACTTATTTTTCTCAACATGGGGGCGGGAGAGTTGTCAAATTAATGTGAAAATGTAACTTGCGTTACTTTTTTTGAAAAAGTAACTCAGATATTTTGTTGTCAATTTGAAAAGTAATGCGCTACTTTACTAGTTACTTGGAAAAAGTAATATTACGTAACTCAAGTTACTTGTAATGTGTTACCCCCAACACTGGAAATGGGGTCTCGCGCTCTCAACGCGCACGACCGCCCACTCCGCGATGACAACGTTTTTGTCGCGTCGAGTATAAACAAATGTAGTAAAACACTACAGAGAAAGTCGAACATGAGCTAAAACAGCCACTAAAATGATTAATGAAAAGAGGGGAAGCATCATTTTTAAACTCCTGATGACCGCATTTACTAGAGTTTATCACGTTGTATTTATTGTGGTACGTTTTGACATTCTGAGTTAAACAATTACAAGAACTATATGTTAGTTTAAAGGTTGAGTACAAGTTAGAAAGAGCTTTAAAATATGGACCTTCTTGAATTATTGACTAAACAATCCCCCCAACAAAGCCCCGCCCCCTCTGGTGAGTACCAGCACTTTATTTTTTCCACTTCAAGCATTGCCCTAAAATATAACATTTGTTGCAATATGTAAAAATACATCATCACCATGTGAAAAGGGTTCACTGCTTCAGCCAAATCCAGCAGTAAAGATGTTAAGTAAATGTAACTTAAATAGTATGTTGGAAATGCACATGTCTACAAAGCCTCGTCTAGATTACTCACAATTGCGATTATATAACTATACAAAATATGTTTTTGCTACAAATCCAAATTAAGTGACCTACTCAAATTATCCAAGTAAAGTAACAAACAAAATTTTTTTTTTTTCCATTACACTTACAATGATTCATTTTTATCAATGAATGAGATCTCATCTGTGTTATTTTGGTATTATTTATAGTATATGTTAACGTTTTATATTTAAAATTTTCATTTTAACTTCAGTAATTTTGTTATGCGCTTGTGTATATTATTTTTTATTTCAGTTTTAGTCATTTTCGTACTTGTTAAACGTATTTATTTCAGTAGGTGCCAATATTCCTTTAAATTTTATCCAAAAATCATTAGGATATTAAGGGAAAATTATGTTCCATGAGATATTTTAGTAAATTTCCTACCATAAATGTATCAAAAATGTATTATTATTAGTGATATGCTTTGCTAAGGACTTCAGTTGGACAACTTTAAAGGCGATTTTCTCAATATTTAGATTTTTTCTGCACCCTCAGATTCCAGATTTTCAAATATCGTCCTATCCTAACAAACCACACATCAATGAAAGCTCATTTATTCAACTTTCGGATGATTTATAAATCTCAGTGCCAAAAAATTGACCATTATGACTGGTTTTGTGGTCCAGGGTCACATATTAGAATGATTTGACACTGAAGACTGGAGTAATAATGCTGAAAATCACAGGAATAAATCACATTTTACTATATATTACATTTTAAATTGCAAATATATTTCCCAATATTACTGTATTTTACTGTAATCCCAAAAAATGCGGCGAGCAGAAGACACTCCAAAGACATTACTTGATATACGGTATGCATGTATCTTAAACACACACTCTTCTCACCCCGTACACCAGCTCCCCAACCATGCCGTTCCAGATCTTCGTCTCTGGATCCCTGGCTCCGTACTTCCCGTCCGGAACGATGGAGATCTTGTACTTGATGCCGATGTGCTTGGCGATCTCGGACGCCAGATCCACGCAGTAGCCTTCAAACTGGTCATTACCTTCATACATCTCCCAGTTCTTCTTCAACATCACGTACGGTCCTTCCTAAACACACACGCACACACACACGCGTACACAGAGAGAGGTGGGTAGGGATGGTCAAGCTGACCTCAGAATTAAACTGTATTATCAATTACACTTTTAAACATGAAGGTTCTTTGGGTAACTTTATTATTGAATTTAGTAACTTCATCAATACTCACAAGCAAACGTATACATTATCTGACTGCATACATGAATGTGTGTTCCCTAAACGTAGTACACTTACTAGTACTCTGTGTAGGACACTCATTTATGGGCCATAAATGACCAACAAGATTATAAATTACAATACGCTATAAATCAAAACATTTATTTGAACGATTTCCACACATTTGTACAACTGCCTGTGAGAATTATGAGGACATAATGCAAAACATTGATTTACATTAAAACCATTACAGTGCAAACATTTAGTCGCTATAATCATTGATAATCAAATGATAGCACATTAAACAAGTTCTTATATTGAAAATAAAATAAAGAGATCATTTCTATCATTCTAAACAGTAAAGCAGGAACCATTTAGACAGACAAACCACACTGTACATGTCAAAGTACATTCATTTGATAGTCAGTTATTGTACATGTTCATCTCTTTCACTTTGACTCTGATATGGAAACTCTTTCCTCGGGATATGAAGGCACATGAGAGCATGAATGTAAACGAGACGTTTTGGAATAATCAAAGTTATTTTAGTTTATGGATCGCATGTGTGGTGTGGATTTACTGTTGGAATAATTATTGTCCCTTATTGTGTATGAATAAACAAACAAAAAGTCTGTTTCCAGTGAGTATACTTGTCAAATTATTAATTTCTATACTTACTAGTAAATATTAATTTATTTATTTTTAAAAAATGTGTGCTTGTTTAAGTGTTTAAATATTAAATATACTTGCAATGTAAATTAATAATTTATTTAAAATGAAATGAGCATTTGCTGAACAAAAAGTGTATTTTAGAGTAAATAATAAATTTTATTAAATAAACTATTTATTTATTGACTTTTAAATATATAAATATATTTTTTTTCACTGAACAAGAAGTGTTTAAATATTAAATATACATGTCATTTATTTTAAATGAGTTATTAATGTAAATATTTACTAGTTAATTAATAATAAAATATAAGTATATTTGCTGAACAGAAAGTGTATTTGGAGTAAATATGTATTTTTTAATTATTTATTAATTTATATTTTGACTAGTACATGTATAAATAAAAACTAAACAAGAAGTGTTAAGATTAAATATACTTGTAATTGAATTATTCATGTAAATATTTACAAGTAAATTAAAAATAAAATATAAGTATATTTGCTGAATAGAAAGTGTATTTGGAGTATAATACTTATTATAAATAATACTTATTTTTAAATAAATGTATACCTACTAGTAAATATATAAAGGAGTATTTTATTAAAAAAATAAAATACAAGTATATTTACTGAACAAAAAGTGTATTTTGAGTTCAATTTTTCTATCTACCTATAATATATCAATAATTCACTACTGCACAAAAAGTTTAGAGTAAGTACGTTTTTATTTGTAATTAAAATAAATGTTTAGCAATAAAGATTAACATGAGACTGGCAGAAACTGTGTGTGTTATGAACCCTTTAATGTCACCGATGCTGTTCATCGATACAGTGACTTTTGTAGTGCTTTACAGACACTTTTATATCATGCATATAGATATTAAACATCTCTTTATGTTCCACAGGAGATAGAAACTCGTACGGTTTGGAACGACATGACGGTGAGTAAATGATTATTGCATTTTACTTTGATACTTGAAGTTGGAATATTCCTTTAATGGGTCGGTTGAGCTTTGAGCAGGGATATTAACTCAATTATGACTGAATGATTTCACTAAAACAGTCTCTCCTCTTCTAAAGCTTCCCATCCAGGTGAAAAGGACATTAAAGTACGAAATGTGTGTGTGTGTGTGTGTGTGTGGCTGGAACGGCCCATTGTCATGATCTCACAGGCTTCAGTCTAGATAAATAGGCTGCTGTCTGCAGGCGTGGAGTTAATGAACGTTACATTGAAGGAACACGCATCACATCCCCTCAGCCTGGAGTTACACTAATTACAGCTATCAGTTACTCAGCAATCTCTCTCTCTCTCTCTCTCTCTCTCTCTCTCTCTCTGTGCCTGAAGCCCACATGTCGCACCCATCAAACCATAAACACAAACACACATCCACTGTCTATCACAAACACATCTGGATGTGTCGCTTGTGCATCGTGACATGCTTCTCTGCATCTGTCACACTTACGCCTGATCGATTCCAGCGCTCTCATCGGATTAATTAACGTGTCTATTTATAGGGAGAATCTTTCTGTTTGTTTGTGCTCGCATTGTGTAATTACATAGTTCTTGTTTGAAATGGCGTTCGCAAACAAATGTTTTGTTTATTTGGAATTAATGTGGCGGT
Organism: Romanogobio albipinnatus; assembly: GCA_023566225.1. Taxonomy (NCBI): domain Eukaryota; kingdom Metazoa; phylum Chordata; class Actinopteri; order Cypriniformes; family Gobionidae; genus Romanogobio; species Romanogobio albipinnatus. The sequence goes on along the minus strand of CM042247.1, from coordinate 6,462,974 downwards.
GTAAAAGTGTGCGTTTCGCATCAGATTGCCGTCGGGGCTCGGTGTGAGTTTGCAGGGGATTGTGGGAGATCTGACCCCCCCCCCCCAGCGGCAAACACTGTTGACACGGAGGAATGTGGAGGCTGAAGGTCTTATTTTTCAAATCCATCATTATTTGCTATTATTGCCATAACCTTTTTTAAATAAAGGTTAACCGGCATTAAATTGGCACGATGATAGAAAGGCTGCATTAACTGCAACGGTAGCCTAACACAGATTCACAGACTATTTTTGTCAGTCAAACCTCTTCGACCTAAAATATTTATGTATATAACTATGTATATTATATATATATAATTCCCCATTAGATAATGAGCCCTATTTTACCGATCTGAGCTCATGGCGCAGGTGCTCTTAGGGTAGGGGTGTCCAAACTTTTTTAAAAGGGGGCCAGATTTGATGTTGTGGACACACCCATATATATATATATATCATATATATATATATATATATATATATATATATATATATATATATATATATATATATATATATATATATATATATATATATATATATATATATCATATATATATATATATATATATATATATATATATATCATATATATATATATATATATATATATATATATATATATATATATATATATATATATATATATAAATACAGTGAGGAAAATAAGTATTTGAACACCCTGCTATTTTGCAAGTTCTCCCACTTGGAAATCATGGAGGGGTCTGAAATTGTCATCGTAGGTGCATGTCTAGTGTGAGAGACATAATCTAAAAAAATAAATCCAGAAATCACAATATATGATTTTTTAACTGTTTATTTGTATGATACAGCTGCAAATAAGTATTTGAACACCTGTCTATCAGCTAGAATTCTGACCCTCAAAGACCTGTTAGTCTGCCTTTAAAATGTCCACCTCCACTCCATTTATTATCCTAAATTAGATGCACCTGTTTGAGGTCGTTAGCTGCATAAAGACACCTGTCCACCCCATACAATCAGTAAGAATCCAACTACTAACATGGCCAAGACCAAAGAGCTGTCCAAAGACACTAGAGACAAAATTGTACACCTCCACAAGGCTGGAAAGGGCTCCGGGGAAATTGCCAAGCAGCTTGGCGAAAAAAGGTCCACTGTTGGAGCAATCATTAGAAAATGGAAGAAGCTAAACATGACTGTCAATCTCCCTCGGACTGGGGCTCCATGCAAGATCTCACCTCGTGGGTTCTCAATGATCCTAAGAAAGGTGAGAAATCAGCCCAGAACTATACGGGAGGAGCTGGTCAATGACCTGAAAAGAGCTGGGACCACCGTTTCCAAGGTTACTGTTGGTAATACACTAAGACGTCATGGTTTGAAATCATGCATGGCACGGAAGGTTCCCCTGCTTAAACCAGCACATGTCAAGGCCCGTCTTAAGTTTGCCAATGGCCATTTGGATGATCCAGAGGAGTCATGGGAGAAAGTCATGTGGTCAGATGAGACCAAAATAGAACTGTTTGGTCATAATTCCACTAAACCTGTTTGGAGGAAGAAGAATGATGAGTACCATCCCAAGAACACCATCCCTACTGTGAAGCATGGGGGTGGTAGCATCATGCTTTGGGGGTGTTTTTCTGCACATGGGACAGGGCGACTGCACTGTATTAAGGAGAGGATGACCGGGGCCATGTATTGCAAGATTTTGGGGAACAACCTCCTTCCCTCAGTTAGAGCATTGAAGATGGGTCGAGGCTGGGTCTTCCAACATGACAATGACCCGAAGCACACAGCCAGGATAACCAAGGAGTGGCTCTGTAAGAAGCATATCAAGGTTCTGGCGTGGCCTAGCCAGTCTCCAGACCTAAACCCAATAGAGAATCTTTGGAGGGAGCTCAAACTCCGTGTTTCTCAGCGACAGGCCAGAAACCTGACTGATCTAGAGAAGATCTGTGTGGAGGAGTGGGCCAAAATCCCTCCTGCAGTGCAAACCTGCTGAAAAACTACAGGAAACGTTTGACCTCTGTAATTGCAAACAAAGGCTACTGTACCAAATATTAACATTGATTTTCTCAAGGGTTCAAATACTTATTTGCAGCTGTATCATACAAATAAATAGTCAAAAAATCATACATTGTGATTTCTGGATTTTTTTTTTTAGATGATGTCTCTCACAGTGGACATGCACCTACGATGACAATTTCAGACCCCTCCCTGATTTCCAAGTGGGAGAACTTGCAAAATAGCAGGGTGTTCAAATACTTATTTTCCTCACTGTATATATATATATATAAACACGTTTTGTTTCTTGGAAACATGACAGATTTGACAAAAGCTTGAGCAGACAGTAGAGTAGCTTGAGATAGAACACAGATGTAAATGTACAGATATTTAACAATATCTGTAAAACTTTCATCAACCAAAAAGTTTTAATGGGTGAATTTTATTTAAATTTAACAAGTGCTCTATTTAGATCACCACAGGTAAAACCACACTACAAAAAATACTTTTCTTACTTGGTCTTTCTGTCTTTTTTCCAGTCCAAATATCAAAAAATTCTTAAATCAAGATGCTTTTACTAAGGAAAATTACATACAATATTTTTTCATATTTATAGAAAAAGAAACTGAAACAAAATTATTTTTCTTACCCAATTGTTTGTTTGTTTTAAGCAAAAACTCACTTCAATTTCATTTTATTTTCCAGAAAACAAGAAAAAATATTGTATGCCGCCTAACTTATAGTAAATGCATCTTGATTTAAGATCTTTTAGATATATTTAGACTAGAAACAAGACAAAAACACTAAGTAAGAGCATTGTTTGCAGTGCACACATGGCAAAAAGAAACAATATTATTTCTATATCTAGAATGGCTTTATGGTACTTAGCCTATAAACATATAAATACAAATGCAAAAAAACTGCAAGTTTATGACAGAAATAGTCTGCAATTTGGCTTTTTATTGCTCATTTAATTCATGTCTACATTAAAAATTAAATAAAATTTGATATTAACCTACACCTTGTGTTGACATTGTGAAACTGCACGATTTGTAAATTATGCGTGGCGGGCCACATATAATATATTTGAATAGAAATTCATCCCCGGGCCACATTTGGCCCACGGTCTGGACTTTAGACACCCCTGTCTTAGGGCATGTCTGAATCCACTTTTGCTGGTTTAACGACGGACAAAATGGTTGGCGCGACCGCCGCACGGGTTGTGCCTAGTCTCTTAATGAGTCATGGGTGTATTTTGGGCATAACGTGCAATAAACCAATCAGAGTTGAATCTCCCTTTCCCTTTAAAAGCCATTTGCGCTCGCGCCATGGCGGATGCGCTATTTACATGGCGGGATATAGACACGAGTCAGTTTAAATACATGTGTGTATTGCCATGATTAGTTAAATAAGTAGCCAATTTAATTCGTCATTACTGCAAATAGGATGCCTATCCATTATGTAGGCATTTTTATCTTTTATGTTCACAACAATAATCTTTTACATTGTAATCCTTTTATTTTTAATATTTAAAAATGTGTGTGTGTGTTGTCCCTGTGTGTGTAATAAGCAGAGTGTACGTCTTGTTTCCAGTCCAAATATCTAAAAAAATCTTACATTAAGAAGTATTTTCTACATAAGTCTTGTTTTGGGGAAAAAATTACTCAAAATGAATTGAGTTTTTTCTTAAAATAAGCATACTCTGCCAATGGGGTAAGCAAAATAATCTTGTTGTCTGTTTGAATTGAGATTATTTTGCTTACCCCATTGGCAGAGGATGCTTTTTACTTGTCTAGTAAATGCTTCTTGTTTTAAGAAGTGCTAGATGTTTGGACTGATGTTTCTTCACCCTGGCAGAAGTTTTCAAAAGCGTTAGGTTGCAGTGTCCGGATACTGCGTTTGCATGTGGATGGACGGCCAAACTGCATAGAAAAAGCTGCGGTTTTGAAAAGACCTGTGTTCGTGTGGACAGGGCCTAAATGCGGCCTACAACGAGTCTCAATTCAATTTTGAATGATGTATGATCCTGATGAATATATATACAGACTAACATGCTTGCATTTCAAAGTTTCAGGAATTTTTGTTAGGGCATCATATCATTGTCACATGAATTCAGGAAAAGAGACTGTTTGCTCCATGGTTATCATTTAACCACAACTAAAACCATTCAAAAATATTTTTTTTGAAATAATCAAAATTATTCAGTTAACTGAAAAAAAAAAGAAAAAAAAATCAGCTAGTTCTCATTTTCCTTTCAACTCGAAGTACAAAAATAACAAACAAAAAATTAAATAAAAATGATAAGCACAACATATAAAAATGAAAACATCAATATTAAAATGAACTAAAATGAGAACGGAAAATCAATAAATTAAAATATTAACAAAAACTATAATAGAATATCAATGATACTGAAATAAGCACACTGTGATGATCCTCCTCCAATCCCCATAAACACTGAAAACACTGACGTTTCTCAGGACATTTAAAGGCAACACAAAATCCATAATGTGCCACAATGCTCCAAACTTCCATCATTTTAGAGTGAACGATAATAATAATATTTAATGTTTTAGGGTTTGTTTGCTATGATATTACTGGTTAATATATATATATTTTTCCCACCCATGCGACCATGGATATGTCAGCAGAAACGTCTATAAAGTTATTACATTTTGATAAAAGGCTTAAAAACATTCCTTTTTCCTTTGGAATAAAGCGTGACAACATTTATATATATTTATAAATGAATAAAAAACATTTAGTTTTTAGCCTGTTCCTGGTTTTATCTATATTTAACTGCTTTATTATTAAATATTTCTGAGTAAAATGTCATATAATTTGGGAAATAGTGAATTTTAGGGCTTGATTTTATTCATCTGGTTAGAGATGCACAATATATTGGCCATCCATATCGGTATCGGCCGATTATATGTTCATTTTTAATGTTATAAGTAAGTTTGTATATAAGTTATAAGTAATATTTACAATAAGTAAATTTGTCCGATATATAAAAGACAATAATTAATGTATTATTTCCTCCAGCGGAGACATTTCAGATGTGCACTGTTCACCATGTTGGTTTTATGATTGTGATTGAAATATGATTGAAATCACTTCAAAAAGGAAAATACATTTCTACAGGGTTTCCTGTAAAATGACACCAAAATTGTGTATTTAGAGATCACTGTGTGTGGGTATAGGAAGCTAGCTTTTCAATTTGAGTCGGCCAAATCCAGGCGGAAATCCCCAAAAATAGTCCTAGAGCTTAGGATGTTAAAAAAGATACATGTAGCGATCCCGGACGAGCCCCCAATTTTATGTCACGGCTAGCTCATTTCAAGTCTGTCATAGAGACTACATCAAATTATAATGAGAGTTTTGTTATTGTGATCAGGCTCTCAAAAATGATATAAACATTTGGATTTAGATTTATCGGCAAAAATATCGGTTATCAGCTTTCAAACAAAGAATTATCGGTTATCGGTCAAAATGTTCATATCTGTGTATGCCTAATTGCTATTATTGGCTGGTATCAATGCCCATTAAAGCCTTGTTTATGTTCGCAAGCAGGTTGAGAGAGTTATTACATTTAAAGATTATAAAAACAGCCGTTTTTTAGAAGTATAGTATCATGCACAATGAGAGCCGAGGCATTTGTTAAGAAAGTAACTTTGATTTCATGATGCCTTTAAATGCCGACTGGGTAATTCATAAAGCAAGGGCAAGCAGTCACAAAAAGACAAAACGAAATACCCACAAAGCTGCTTTTTACACCCTTGGCATTGCACCTCGGGTACGTGGGATGAATGTTACTGAATGTTTAACGCTGCAGTCCCAGCTGAAGGAGTGTCTGAAAACAGCTGAATCATGCGAGAGACGGGTTACACTATCTCTGATGTCTCACGGTTGTCTCGTCCTCTTCTCTCTGCTCAGTGTCTGAACAGCGGATTCTTTAGCAGTGATGGAAACGATGACGATCCTGCAGAGGTAAAATTCTCCATCGCCTTAAAAAGCGCACGGCAGAAAAAAAAGAGAGAGAAGGAGAAAGAGAGAGAGAGAGAGAGAGAGGAGGAGCCTGCTAAGGTATAATTTTCTATCTCTCTTTTCCCCTATTTAAACCCTTACAGAATTTACCACAGTAACCATAGTTTCCGCCACAGTAAAACTGGGTAACTGTCACCAGAAATTCAAATCAAATCAAGTACAAAAGCTTCACATATTGTTTGAAGAACATGCTATATTTATGTAATAAAGTAATTTTGAATAAAAATACTGACAGAAAAAGGCATAAAAACAATAATGACATTAAAACATTAAAGCTTAACATTAAAAAAAGAGAAATAAAAAATACAAATATGTGACCCTGGACCACAAAACCAGTCATAAGGGTCTTTTTTTTTAAATTGAGATTTATACATAATCCGAAAGTTGAATAAATAAGCTTTCATTGATGTGTGGTTTGTTAGGATAGGACGATATTTGAAAATCTGGAATCTGAGGGTGCAAAAAAATAAAAAAAATTGAGAAAATCTCCTTTAAATTTGTCCAAATGAAGTCCTTAGCAAAGCATATCACTAATAATAATACATTTTTGATATATTTACGATAGGAAATTTACTAAATATCTTCATGGAACATAATCTTAATATCCTAATAATTTTTGGCATAAAAAAAATGGACAATTTTGACCCATATATCTATATAAGTATATACCTGTGAAATGCATGACTGGTTTTGTATTTATCTTATGTTCTATTATTTTAATTCTAATGTTATTTTCAAAAAACAAAACACTAAAAAGTGACTGAAAATGAAATACGGTATGCAATTTCTAAACATAATCTATTTTCTTTTCGTTCTAATGATGAGTTTCATTAAAAACGGTGACCGAAAAGTAGGGTTGGGAATCGAAAATCGATACTTACGGTCAGGAATCGGTTACTAGTTATACAATTAGAATTTCAATTCCACTTACCGATCCCTGTGTGCACATTTTAATGTGGTTTTAAACCATTCAAGCCAAAGAAGACACGAAAGAGAACTCGATTCAGTACTCGAATACTGAATTTAGTTATTTTTTGTGTCTTCTTGCGCTTGAACGGAGAAATGCACACAAAATTATGTCAAAATATCCTCTTAAACACAGTCTGTTATGTGAACGTAAACAACAGCTAAAAATGCATTTGTAACAGTGTACTAGATCCATGCATTCACTCTTAAAGTGACAGCAGCCTAATAAACCTGTGTTAAAGTTAATCAAACAACAAAAGAAACAGAAAATCACTCACTGCTCTTGACTGAATAACTTTTGCAACTTTAATAACCTATGTTTGATTCATAAAAAGTTATTTTACATTTGATTGCAATTTCTGAACTTTTTATTTTTTGTGCTATTGCTAATTTGCTTATTTGTTTTTATTGAATTACTGACTTTAATAATGTTTGAATTATTAGCTGGTTGTTCTTTAGGCTGGTGATTTTTGTTCATAGTATTCAGCTGCAACATAATGCTTTGCAGAATTGGTATGTTTGATATCTAAAAGTTGGACTTCTGGAATTGAAACTGGGAATCGATAAGCAGAAGTGAAATTGGAATGGCTAAATTTCAAACGATACTCAACCCTACTGAACAGTTGAGTTTTATTCAGAATCAGATGCATCTTTTCTAAAATATGAACGCCTAGAGTGTCTAATTTCAATTGCTAAAAGATTGCTTCTGCATTTTTAGGGCTTTAGTACTGGTGTCTTACTCATTGATTTTCAGCTTTCAGCGAGCTTCAAACTGCAGCGGTTGGAGCATCAGAGGTCAGACATCGACTCAACTTCTTTTTAATACCCCTGACCTTAATGCAACTTTTAGCTAGTTTGAAATAATCTGAGCCTGTGAGTGACCAGTGAGCTTCTTCTGTGCGTGATATGGCATTCCTGTACTAGCTTAAAACAGTAGATTCAAGGTCACGGGTTACAGAGAATGCACAAATGCAATGTAAGTTGCTTTGGGTAAAAGCGTCTACCAAATGCATTAATCTAAATGTAAATGTTCACCGGCTCAAGAATTGACAGCGAATGCAAAGTCACATAGCGTATCTGAATATTCGTATATACATTCATTCTATTATAATTGCTTGCATGGTGCTCCTGTTCGTATTTCAGCAATCCAAGACAGAATAGGATGGAGATGTCACAGGCAGTCATTCAGTCTGTCATCTCATCCATTATTAATCGGAGACCTTCGACGTTTCAGCAAAAACAGTCGGGTAGGTGTGACACCGCTGACCAAAATCACCTCAAACTATGGTGATTTGTTGGGAACGATGGTTACCGTGGTGCATTTTTAAGGGAAATTAAAACATCAGCCTAATACGCATATGTAAAGTTCTTTCTTCAGTGTAACCCCCTTGATCCCTTATCTATGGCAAAACTGATGACTTTAACATGATAAATGAACTAATGCACCATCATCTCTCTCTCTCTCTCTCTCTCTCTCTCTTTCACTGGCTCGCTTTCTTTCCTCGTTCCTCTCACCAATACAGTCAGTAAGCAATGCAAGTTTTATTCAAGCAAGTCTAACTGATGGAATATGTCCTGCTCCCTCTAGATGGCGCTATGTGTGTAAGACTGCAGATGTGAGTACATTACCATTATAGTTGTGACGATAACCGTCCTGTTCTCCATAGCGGAGTCGTTGCCCATCGAGAGCTCATTCTGGACCAGAACCAATTTATCCAGGTCGTTCCAGTAACCGATCTGCAGATGATAGACGACAGGGCAGTCAATCCAGTGTATGTGGGCTTCTGGGTGAAATTACGGTGTGTAAATGTTTGCTTGTGTGTGTGTCTAAATGCATGATGTGAAGTGTGTTGTGTGTCTGACCTTGCGGGGGCCGTTACTCTTTAGCTCAAAGACGTCCATGGTGTAGTTGACTCTGCGTCCATAATGATCAAACTGGATATTCCCAGTGAGACCCTGGATTCTCACCTTTACATACACACACACACACACACACACACACACATACATACAAGAGGAAGTATTAGTAAGACAGAACACGCATCACTTTTGGTAAGCATGGAACAAAAAGTATCATTTATAGCTACAGTTTATTTTGCTGAGTGGATTAAACCTTTAAGCCGAGTTAAAAGTAGTGTCCGAGTGATTAAACTGCTTTGATAGCTAGCTTATGCAACATCCTTTGCATCTTGTGTCAGAGCCCCACCAACTCCCACCTGACCCCGCCCACTCTCACCTTTCAGGGAGTGTCCTGCCTACTCCCACCTGTCATAGAGTCCCGCCCACACTTACCTGTCATATACACCCCCGCCCACACTCCCTTTTCAAACAGTGTCCTTCCCACTCCCACCTGTGGTATAGACCCACCCACTCTTAAGTTTCATATAGACCCTTCCCACTCCCACTTTTCAAAGTTTCTTGCCCACTCTTACCTGTCATATAGACCCCACCAAGTCCCACTTTTCAAACAGTCCTGCCCACTCCCACCTGTCGTATAGCTCCGTCCACTCTTAACTGTCATATTGACCCCCGCCTATTCTTACTTTTTAGACTTTCCCGCCCACTCCCACCTGTTGTATAGAGTCCCGCCCATTCTTACCTGTCATATAGAACCCCTAGACAGTGTCTCGCTCACTTCCACCTGTTATAGACAGCACCTGTCCACTCTTACCTGTCAGACAGCATCTTTCCCAGCCACACCAGTTATGTTGAGTCCTTCCCACTCCCACCTGTTCTACAGACTCCTGTCCACACTGACATTTCAGACAGCATCTTGCAGTCTTACCTGTCTTAGAGCCCACCCCCTCCCACCTGCCCTATAGAGTCCCACCCATACTCACCTTTCAGACAGTTTCCTCACCTGAAGAGTCCTACCCACTCTTACCTGTCAGACAGTATCCCACTCAGTGTCACCATTCACAGAGTCCCGCCCACTCCCACCTGTCGTACAGAGTCCCGCCCACTCCCACCTGTCGTACAGAGTCCCGCCCACTCCCACCTGTCGTACAGAGTCCCGCCCACTCCCACCTGTCGTACAGAGTCCCGCCCACTCCCACCTGTCGTACAGAGTCCCGCCCACTCCCACCTATCGTACAGAGTCCCACCCACTCCCACCTGTCGTACAGAGTCCCGCCCACTCCCACCCGTCATACAGAGTCCCGCCCACTCCCACTTGTCGTACAGATACCCTCCCACTCCCGCCTGTCGTACTGTCCCACCCACTCCCACCTGTCGTACAGAGTCCCACCCACTCCCACCTGTCGTACAGAGTCCCGCCCACTCCCACCTGTCGTACACAAGGGGGTAATCCAGCCCCCGGAAAGCGTACCTTCCATAGGGGCAGCCATTGCTAACCAAGTTATCATCTGCTGTTAGCATCCCATTGACTCCCATTCATTTTGGCCTCACTTTGACAGTGAATATCTTTACATCTGAGGCGTTTAAAGACTCCATTTGTCCATTGTTTATTTCTAAACAAACACAACAATGTATAAAGGGCTCCATTACCTTGTATCTTACACTATCACCCCGTAGAAGCCGTTTTTGTAAAAAGTAGGCTAACGATTGTGTCATAACCACGCGACTCTGTCACGCTGTACCGTATAGACCCGAGGAGAAGCTTGCAGGCAATCTTTTACTGTCTATGAGGCAATCGGGGGGACTTGGAGGCATAAACGCCGATAGAGATGTCGCAAATCCTGCTTCATTCATCAAAAGTTGCTGCTGCTCACTCTCTCTGTCTCTACAAGATTCGGTGATTCAGATTTCACTTTGCACAACTACTAGAAGACTTGCCACTGTCAGACAGGTTGCTCACGTCACATCTACGTCGTCAAGCTCAGTCCGAGGCTGCGCAGTACGCTTAGCCATCAGGAAGTGAGTGCTTCTAACTGACTTCAATTTTCCCCGTTGAAGTCTATGGAGTAGCTGTGTCCATTTCTTTTACTGTCTATGGTCGTACAGAGTCCCGTCCACTCCCACCTGTCGTTCAGATACCCTCCCACTCCCACCTGTGGTACAGAGTTCTGCCCACTCCCACCTGTCGTACAGAGTCCTGCCCACTCCCACCTGTCGTTCAGATACCCTCCCACTCCCACCTGTGGTACAGAGTTCTGCCCACTCCCACCTGTCGTACAGAGTCCTGCCCACTCCCACCTGTCGTACAGAGTCCCACCTGTCGTGCAGATACCCTCCCACTCTCACCTGTCGTACAGAGTTCTGCCCACTCCCACCGGTCGTACAGAGTCCCACCAACTCCCACCTGTCGTACAGAGTCCCACCCACTCCCACCTGTCGTATAGAGTCCCGTCCACTCCCACGTCGTACAGAGTCCCGCCCACTCCCACCTGTCGTACAGAGTCCCGCCCACTCCCACCTGTCATACAGAGTCCCGCCCACTCCCACCTGTCGTACAGAGTGACACCCACTCCCACCTGTCGTACAGAGTCCCGCCCACTCCCACCTGTCGTACAGAGTCCCGCCCACTCCCACCTGTCGTACAGAGTCACGCCCACTCCCACCTGTCGTGCAGATACCCTCCCACTCTCACCTGTCGTACAGAGTTCTGCCCACTCCCACCGGTCGTACAGAGTCCCACCAACTCCCACCTGTCGTACAGAGTCCCACCCACTCCCACCTGTCGTATAGAGTCCCGTCCACTCCCACCTGTCGTACAGAGTCCTGCCCACTCCCACCTGTCATACAGAGTCCCACCCACTCCCACCTGTCGTACAGAGTCCCGCCCACTCCCACCTGTCGTACAGAGTCACGCCCACTCCCACCTGTCGTACAGAGTCACGCCCACTCCCACCTGTCGTACAGAGTCACGCCCACTCCCACCTGTCGTACAGAGTCCCGCCCACTCTCACCTGGCTCACAGCATCCCATCATCTCTCACCTGTCTTGCACAATCCCACCCGCTCTCACCTGTTTCAGAGTTCGTTCCATGTCGATGCCCTGATTCCAAGGAGCAGCTGGGTTGGCCAGGCAGTCTCCAGCGTTGCCTCTGCGAGAGATGTCGATCTTCTGTCTGCGCAGATTTCGAAACGCCTCCGCCATCACTAGCACACCATCATACGTCAATGATGATGTGTACTAAAAGGTAAAAGGAGTATTTTGTGTTAATTCACACTACATTACCCATGCTTCCTGTTTACAGTCACATATCAAATGTAATGCTGAGCCGTCATAGTGCCTAAAGTAGATGTAGATGCAACGAGAGGGCATTCTAGGTGAGTGCATTGATTATTGCCTCCGCCTGCTTGCTTGTAAGGCTGTGTGCATAATGCAATGTGACATAAAACTGCAATGTAGCGACGCCGCTACTTGTTACTGGAAAAGCTATTTAGCTGTAAAGCAGTGCAGATTGTTTCTACAGAGCAGTAAAGATTCAGAGAGATTGCTGGGGAAAGCAGTGCAGGGATCTCATCGTTTTTCTCTTTTTGAGGTTCCACCGGTGTTAAGAATAAAACACTCAACCTCAACAATAATAAAAATGGATCTTCATCTCTCATTTCCATAAACAAATACAAAAGCGTGAGTAAATCCGGCCCAATAAGACAGAACGAGCCTCAGAGGCTGGGTCTGCACTGACACGAGACATTATGAATGAACTTGATCAGCGGAAATGAAGATTTATGGTTGTGGCAGAGGCATAATAACATCCAATTAACATCGAGGGAAAGACAGAAACAAACAACAATCATTAAAGGGGGAGTCAGCGAGTGAGATGCAGAAAATCAAGAGCGAGCAAGAGATGGAGGTAGTCAAGGCTCTTGCTTGTATAGTGTGCTCTAATGAACCCGTAAAGATTGGTTTGATGTTCTCAGATAATTTATAGCAGGGACTGCAGGATGGAAGTGCTAATCAATGGGAGTAGAGAAGGATCTCCATGTTATCAACGGAGGGGAAAAGCTACTTTTTTTTTAGCTGAGGACAGCACGATGAGGTGAGGTTATGCAGCACAAAATCATCTTAATGAGTAGATTTGTATGGTTTTACAGTTAGGGAGAACTGTAATATTTTGTGTGGTACTGCAAGAGCTTGACAGTGCAAGCATTTTACTCACATTTGGTCCTTGGCTCACATTTTAGATATATATGTGTAGATATGCTCCAAACCTGTATAAATGTCTTTGTTCTGCTGGACACAAAGTAAGATATTTGGACGAATGTTTGTAACCAAGCAGATCTGACTTCAGATTGACTACCATAGTAGAAAATAGGGGGGACAAACAACAGCGTTTCTCAGCAGAACAAAGAAATGTATACATTTGTCTATTGGATAACTAAAATGGCTTCCCAGTCATCAAAACAATGTAAACATTGACTTAATTTCACACATTCCCCAACAGACGGGTTGAAATGTGGCTCCGGCTGCAGTCTGTCATGGCGTAATTGACTCAAATATCGCTGGGCAGCTTCTCATTGGCTACAGCTTGACGAAGAATGTGCCCTGTCACAGTCTGATTGGCTAAACATCTGTGACTGGAAGTCTGCCACATGTGTCCGACAGTATTACAGCATCAGAACTGCAACCCGATTTAAACCAACCTGCTATTCGCTGCGCTGGTCTGTTCAAGTAGATGAGAAATTATTCTGCTAATGTATTCAGTAGTGTTTAGCACAAATCTTTGAGCATCTTTGCACTGTCTATAAAGTTTATACTAGTCTATAAAAGCATGTGCAAGGCTCCAGACTAACATTTGAGAGCATTGGCACCAGCTACTAAGTTTTAAAGATGCTGACGACGCTGGAGGAAAATGTATATCATAAAATTAACATAAAAGTTAATTTAATCATAAAATTCCTATTGTTTTGCATTCTTTTGTTAATAAGTGCAGTTATTAAAAATATTACATGTTTGTTTATTGTAAGTTTAACAGTGAAGCACTGAGCTTAAATTGATATGCAGATAAAATTAACTTTTATTAACAACAGTAATGTGCAAAAACCTCATTTTTATAGGGATTATATATTCTATATATTCTACTCTTCTACTATTGTTCTTCTATAGTATCACACTGAACTGACCGACTGTTTTCTGGGTAATTCAGTCACAATTTGAAAGTTTTTTGTTTTTCATGAGACTTGAGGCTTCATACTTTTTTCTATATATTAAAGGGTAACTCAACCCCTGGTCAGAGCCTAACTCCACCTACTTGCAATATTTGAAAAATGCTGGGAAAGTGGGCGGAGACTAACCGAGGGCGGGGCTGAGAGGGAGGGGGGGGTTGTGCACCTGAGACCCGCAGTGACGGATTGATTGACAGCTGTCAGACTCGCAAAGATGGAGAATGACTGGAGTGACGCCAGTAGCGTTGCAACAGAGCAGTCATTTGAAGTAGAGGACTTTTCTTCCCCACATTCACCTGAAGTGGAGGAGGGTGAATTGTCTGTTGACACAGGGCCAGAGCCTTATCAATTCAAGCCGCTGGCTCAAACTGCATTAACTCCCGATGCCGACGATGGGGCGATGCAAGGGCGTGGTGAGCTCATGCCAGGGTTGTGGGTAGTGAGCCTGTATATGTCACGATGTCAGACAATGTCCAATAGGAAAATTCAACTGCAGTAGCCACCGTTCAACCTTAAGAGGGCAGCATTACACCATATATTGTAGAATTAAAACACCAAATGTCGAAACATTTACTCGAATCAGTGAACAGCACTAATAAAGCCCCAGACTTGCAGATCATTAACTAAAAAAAGTCGTTTTAGGGTTTAGTTACCCTTTAGGGTGTGGAAATGGCTAAGTCAATAAGTGCTCCTCTGCCACCATCTACTGGTTATAGTAGTAATTTCATGTCTTTTTTTTAGACATACCACTACATACCACTTGTTTTGAAAGTGCTTGATTGCCACAAAGTGGCCTACACTTTGAAACTTTTAGTTTTACAAATCATCACATTAAAAAAAATTATATTTAGAGCTTTTAAGTGCTTGAAAGCCCTTAAAAAGTGCTTGAATTTCACTCTCAAAAGGTTGTACGAACCCTGAGATGAATAATGACAACATTCAAAAAAACATTTGACTATTTCTTCCACAATACCATGTGGTGTTACTACAGTAAATCCACGGTGAATGTTTATGGTTTGAAACCCCTGAACTTCTCCTGGTTTCCACGTCAGTGCTGTTTGATCTGATATCTGTGGTTTATAACAGAGTTCTGCATCGTACGCCGAACTAATGTTATTAATTCTGTGGTGAATTCAAGCACTTTTTCACTGGATCTCCCGGTGATCGAGATCGGCCCGTGTATGAGCTCATGCAAAATGCCACCATTTAGTCGCAGTCTAGAGCCCTGATGTGCAAATAAATGACGCTCTCAATTCGTAGTGTTTGTTATTCTGGTTTATTGGTGTTTGTTTAATTGTGTTGTGAATGTATTTGCGTTTACCCTGGGTGGGCTCTCAGAGCCGGGATACTCCCTCTGGTCTAGTTTATTCCAGCGCTGCATCAGTTTGATCACCATTGCTTTGCTGAAATCCACCAACTGGAAACCAGTTACGTTTGCCCCGCCATGCATAAACCTCTCAAGAGAAATATCCTTAAAACCCTGTCGGGAGAAAGACAAAGAGGAAATTAGAGTGAGGGTGAAAGAAGCCGATTCACTGAGAAGATAAAAAGGTGGAGATGGAAAACGGGAGATTGATAGAACGAATGTGAGGCAGAGTGAGTTATAACATTTCTTAATATCCCAGATGCTGACACACTAACAAATGTCAACGGAGTTAAGGCGCAGCACAAATAAGCAACGATAAATCACACGTAACAAAGTGCAGGTTCAGCGGTCCATCAAAGTCAAAGTCTCAGAAACTGAATAAGACTGCACATTCCTTCAGACTAACTACCAGTTCAGATGAATTTATCAGCCAAATTGATTTTTACAGTTTCTGAAAAAAAGATGAGAGGTGCAAATCTCACCACCATGTTTCTAGGGTGTTTTATCGACCCGCAGGTGAAAATGGTGCATCTGATCACTTAAAGTAACAACACACTCGCGCATAATTTGAGGAATGTCTGGAGCACAGACCATGTGGAACGCGTGATGTGCCAATACGTAATGCTAGTCTGGGGTTTTTTTCAGGAAAGTGGTACATTGCTCCGCTCCATCACAGAGTATTACAGCCAGAGGACACGCTGTCCTCTACATTTGTTCATTTCCTCTAGCGCTCCATCACTGCCGCGCTCTCTCACTGAGCTGGATAAACCAGTGCCAGAACTCACCAGGTTAGCGATGATGTAGTGGTATCCTTTTACATGTTTCCCCACACTCACAACCTGAGAGAGAGAGAGAGAGAGAAATATAGGGAGTGAGTGGATTGTAAACACTTTTCAGGAATTCAGCCTACAAATGTATTACCTATATACACTCACCTAAAGGATTATTAGGAACAGCATACTAATACTGTGTTTGACCCCCTTTCGCCTTCAGAACTGCATTGATTCAACAAGGTGCTGAAAGCATTCTTTAGAAATGTTGGCCCATATTGATAGGATAGCATCTTGCAGTTGATGGAGATTTGTGGGATGCACATCCAGGGCACGAAGCTCCCGTTCCACCACATCCCAAAGATGCTCTATTGGGTTGAGATCTGGTGACTGTGGGGGCCATTTTAGTACAGTGAACTCATTGTCATGTTCAAGAAACCAATTTGAAATGATTCGAGCTTTGTGACATGGGGCATTATCCTGCTGGAAGTAGCCATCAGAGGATGGGTACATGGTAGTCATAAAGGGATGGACATGGTCAGAAACAATGCTCAGGTAGGCCGTGGCATTTAAACGATGCCCAATTGGCACTAAGGGGCCTAAAGTGTGCCAAGAAAACATCCCCCACACCATTACACCACCACCACCAGCCTGCACAGTGGTAACAAGGCATGATGGATCCATGTTCTCATTCTTTTTACGCCAAATTCTGATTCTACCATCTGAATGTCTCAACAGAAACCGAGACTCATCAGACCAGGCAACATTTTTCCAGTCTTCAACTGTCCAATTTTGTTGAGCTGGTGCAAATTGTAGCCTCTTTTTCCTATTTGTAGTGGAGATGAGTGGTACCCGGTGGGGTCTTCTGCTGTTGTAGCCCATCCACCTCAAGGTTGTGCGTGTTGTGGCTTCACAAATGCTTTGCTGCATACCTCGGTTGTAACGAGTGGTTATTTCAGTCAAAGTTGCTCTTCTATCAGCTTGAATCAGTCTGCCCATTCTCCTCTGACCTCTAGCATCAACAAGGCATTTTGGCCCACAGGACTGCCGCATACTGGATGTTTTCCCCTTTTCACACCATTCTTTGTAAACCCTAGAAATGGTTGTGCGTGAAAATCCCAGTAACTGAGCAGATTGTGAAATACTCAGACCGGCCCGTCTGACACCAACAACCATGCCACGCTCAAAATTGCTTAAATCACCTTTCTTTCCCATTCTGACATTCAGTTTGGAGTTCAGGAGATTGTCTTGACCAGGACCACACCCCTAAATGCATTGAAGCAACTGCCATGTGATTGGTTGATTAGATAATTGCATTAATGAGAAATTGAACAGGTGTTCCTAATAATCCTTTAGGTGAGTGTATTTGGGAAAGTGTGATATGTACAGTTGAAGTTCCATCAGGGACATTGCTTTTGTAAAGTCACCATGAAATCAAAATGGGCATTTCTTGTTTTTATGGAATATTGCATTGTTTATTATAAATTATTTATCCGTGCACATCATTATTTTATTTTTTTAGATCGTGTTAATCTTGAATCAGTTCGATCGCGAGTTACTGTTAGTACTGTTAGTTACTATAGTCAACAACTTGCATAACAGCTTACAAAACAAAAACGATGAAGAGGTGGATTAATTTTGTGAACAGCACCCTTGATGGAGAGAGCTGAGGATCATCACCGACACCTACCTCTGCAGTGACTTTACACCGGATCGTTTTACAAACTTTCACCGGAGACAACTGGGATTCACTGATAATCCGCTGCAGAACCGACTATCCCCCGCCCAGGCCGTCATCCTCCCGTCCCACCGACATCTGGTGCGTCGTGATCATAGACGCTCGTGATCAGTGAGTGTTGTCTTGTGTGCTACTGCCGCTTTCCCGCGAGTGGGCGTGGTTTCGGCGCCGACAGCGGACACACCCCCAGCGTTTGAGAGCAGAGAATGCTGCTCATTTTTTCAGGTTTTAGATAAGCTATTTTATGTACTTCCCGGATTTTTTTATGATTCAAATTTGGCTGGGTGGTTAATAACACATTTATCTGTGGTGTGAGAAACTCAGAACACATGTTTAGTTTTGACTTTACAGGGACTTTAAGGAGTGCTGGTCTTGACTCGGTCTCGCCCTGCCTTGGTCTCAACACACATTGGTCTTGCTCAATTCTATATACCCTACTCATTAACATGTATTCTTATTTCACTTATTTCTGTGCCATAATTATTACTTATCATATTGATTAATAATACATTGTTAGCTAATCTGTGTGCTTTGTATGTGTGCATTTCTGAAATGGATAACATGGACAAATCACTTTAAATTGTAATGTAGACGCAGGCATTTTTCGGTGAAGCTGCTTTGAAACGATATGTATTGTGAAAAGCGCTACACAAATAAATCTGGATTGAATTGAATTGGTCTCGGATTAGGTGGTCTTGACTACAACACTACTCTATGGTATATGTTTTTATGTTTTTGTTGAAGGCATTCGCTTGCACTATTTCAACCTGAATTTCTTTAAGTAATCCTGTTTAATGGCCGAATTCCTGGTTGACTACATTACCCATGATTCTGCCCATATATCCTCACTAATTAGAGAATTGAAACATGCAAATAACATCAAAAGAAACACCATGAAGCATTGCAAATGATATTATAGAGTCAGTCTTCCTATGCTCTCAAACTTCCTAAATATTTGTGTGTGTCTATATCAGCACATAATAAAAAATCACCTGGTCCTTGGCAGGTGTATGTATTGTGTATATACATGTATATCATCTTTAAATCAAGATATTTTAAATTTAGATTATGCTGATCGCAATGCATCATGGGATTGTAGTTCTTTCCCTCACTAAAGGCATTGAGGACACAGTCTTTTTTTATTTTTCAAATATTTTTTGCTTCATATCTAAGTTTCTCCTTCCTCGTAGCTGATTGGCTTGGAGGAAGGAGACTTTTTAAAAATCCCAATGGTTGAAGTGAATGGAATAAATACTTCCGGAATTGGTAAAGTGCACTCTATTTCTTTGAAAATTCCTCTTTCTGTCAATCCAGTTAAAATTACAGTTCAACTTCTTTTGTGTTGTGACCAATTTTAATTCAAAATTACACTTATGATTTAATAAGGAGCCATTTCGTATGCCTTCAGAAGTCCAGTTTGTTGTACTCACGCTTGAGTTTTGTCTGATACAAACTGGGGGCCAGAAGGAAAAGTCTACACATTGCCAAAAGTTTTGGTAGGCCTGCCTTTACATGCACATTAACTTTAATGACATCCCATTCTCAATCCGTAGGGTTTGATACGGAGTCGTCCAACCCTTTGCAGCTCTAACAGCTTCAGCTCTTCTGGGAAGGCTTTCCTCAAGGTTTAGGAGTGTTTATGGGGATTCTTCTAGAAGCGCATGTGTGAGGTCAGGCACTGATGTTGGACGAGAAGGCCTGGCTCTCAGTCTCCGCTCTAATTCATCCCAAAGGTGTTCTATCGGGTTGAGGTCAGGACTCTGTGCAGGCCAGTCCAGTTCCTCCACACCAAACTCGCTCATCCGTGTCTTTATGGAGCGGCGCTTTGAGCACTGGTCAGTCATATGTTGGGACAGGAAGGGGCCGTCCCCAAACTGTTCCCACAAAGTTGGGAGCATGAAATTGTCCAAAATGTCTTGGTGAAGCATTAAGAGTTCCTTTCACTGGAGCCCAACCCTTGAAAAACAACCCCACCCCATAATCCCCCCTGCACCAAACTTTACACTCGGCACAATGCAGTCAGGCAAGTCCCGTTCTCCTGGCAACCACCAAACCCAGACTCATCCATGAGATTGCCAGACAGAGAAGCGTGATTGGTCACTCCAGAAAACACGTCTCCACTGCTCTAGAGTCCAGTGGCGGCGCGCTTTACCCCACTGCATCCCACGCTTTGCATTGCACTTGGTGATTTAATTTTATTTATAATTTAGATTTATAATATTACTTTTTAAGTGTATAAATTGGTTACATTTCAGGATGGGGGTCCGTAACCGGTGTCTGTGTGAGATCAGCGGCTGCTGATGCCAGATCCACATCTGCTCAAGGAACATGCTGGCAGGACTGACAGGTCGTGTAGAGAGAACAGTCTGTTGATGTTGTACCTGACTACGTCCAACTGCGAGACAGTATGTGTGTGCGTGTATGGTTGTATTTGCCAAACCTACTGTCAGGCTGATAGATGAGCACCTTTAGAGGTCTGCCTGAGGAACAGACGGACCATGCAACAATCAAACACGCCCCGCAATTGCAGAGTTCATAGATCAGACACACAGAGAGCTGAGCTGTGACTCCGGCTGCTGCTCGAGTTCAACATCATTACCGCTCGACAACGATCTGGCGGCTACACATTAGGTCCCATTTAACACTTTCCCCGCCATTGACGGACAATTCTGGCTTTCTGTTAGCCTGGATGCCAGACGAACTTAGCCCCGCCCACATAAAAATTTGCACGGGCATTTCGGTCTGGACTTGATCCATAGAGAAGTAATTATGCCCGAACAGAAACTGTTCGGACCAATGAAATTGTCAGGGCGGGCTTTAGACGAGGATGGACAGATGATAAACAGTAACGTAATCATCCACGTCATCAAAGACGCTTGGGTTGAATTTGTTCTAATCCTAAACGGAGAACTTGTTCGTATATGCGTTCACCTTTACTATTTCTCTCAGAAATGATGATCTTGTTGGTAAGTACTCTGTGTATCCTTAAATTCTTTTTTTACAACACCGACAAAGATCGTTTACACTCATCTTCTTCTTCTAACGTGACTTATTCTAGCGTGCATGCGGACAGGGTTGCCAAGTTCTTACAACAAAACTCGCCCAATTGCTACTCAAAACTAGCTAAAAACAAGCCCAATAGCTTTCCAGGTGGGTGGGTTCTCCGGGAAAAATGGCATTTTTTTGGTAAAATGTGTTATTTTGGCTGGACTGCCTGCTAAATTTTGCATTCCTGGGTCTGTATGTCACATAATTGGGGTCGCTTCAACCCGCGGACTTGGCAACACAGTGCAGTTGAGTTCTGTTGACATTTGACAACTAACGTTCTGCGTCGCTCCGTTGCTCTGATTGGTTGTAGGTCTATCCAATTGAGGTCTTTCCTGGTTCAGTTTAAACACGCCCCATAATCACAGCCCAACGGAGCAGTATCAGACTCATATTCTGACGTCAGGCTAGCTTTCTGTGTTTTCACTGAAACTGTAGGCGGCGCTATTAGGCATCTTCTGAAAGAGTACAGAATCTCCTGATTAAAACACAGGCGAAGAGCAAGCAGAAACAAGCGATCATATTCCTCAATATTAAACAGCAAAACTGCCAATGATTTACAGAATGAAATGTGGACCCTGGACGAGCTATAGGACTGTGATGCTTTGGGGGTGTTGATGGACTCATCGTTCTGAATCCCATCTGGATGTAGACAAAAACGGGATTTTTCTCTGCTTTTTTTTTTTGCTACTTCCGTACAACAATGCACATGGGTTGAAAATCGGGCAAAGTTGCGCTTTAACGTCAGCTCAGGTGGCTGTGATGTGTCTGTTTCAGGTTGTTCTGTAAGCACCTGTTCTCGTCTCGCCGTACATCGTGTTATTCTGAGTCTCACTGCACACGACAGACCGAGCGTGTGAGGAACAGAGAGAATCTCTGCAGGCGGGAGGAGGAGGGATCAGAGCGTGTCACGCAGGAAATAACAAATCGCAGGCCAGAAGGAAAGCACTTGATCGTTCGTCTCGCTCTGCGATCCCTCCAGCGCTCTGTGATTTGTGTTTTTGTGCCTTTCCTTTAAAGGTGCTGTAAGCGATTTAGGATTCTGGAATGCCACCCATAAACTCTTCCTGCTCGCTGACAGATATTACTGGAATGGGTTTTGTGAGTCTGTCGCTGTGACAGTCACAGGCTCAAATGAGTTAGGGCTATTTTAGCCAATCAGAAACGCTCTCTGCCTGTCAATCAGATTTGTTTACATAACATTAGTTGACGTGTCTTTAAAAAGTCTGGTGTGAGTAAGCAAAACGACCATGTCTGCTTTAGAATATTGTTTTAAATATAATTTGAAATGTCTAAATATTTAAAAATCTTAATATATATAAAACATTTTTAGAACAGTTTCATTGTCATTTAGCAAAGCGTTTAAAGCACTATAT
>CM042247.1:6413098-6438098 GCA_023566225.1 Romanogobio albipinnatus | reverse complement strand
CTGATGTCTCCTAGAAATGTAGACGTTTAGAAGAGCAAATGATCAGATAATAGTTGTGTGTGTGTCAACAATTAAAAAAAGAATTTTGTTTTTATTGAAAATGGGAGACAAAGTTGACAGAGATTTACACGACCGGTCAAAAGTTTGGAATAATTGTGATATTTATTTGAAAGAAGTCTCTTCTGCTCATCTGCTGCATTCATTTGATCAAAAATACTGAAAAATTTTGATATTTTTATAATATTTTTAAATGTCTAAATATTTTTTTTATTACATTTTAAAAATTGTAGAATACTTTTAATGTCTTTTAGCAAACAGCTCAGTGCATACAGCACTATATATATATAATTTTTTTAATTCTAAAGATATGTTTTTAAATATTGAAATATTAATACTTACATTTTTACACTTTATAATATTTACTGATTATATTTTTAAATGTCTAAATATTTAAAATTATATTTAAAAAAAAATTCTGCTTTAGAATTTTTTTACATACATTTTTAAATGTCTAAATATTTTTTGGAAATAAAAATATTTTAATAAATTTATTTTATTCATTTTAAGAATTGTAGAATAATTTCAATGTCATTTAGCAAACCATCTCAAAGTATGTTTTTAAATATTTAAGTATTAATATTTACATTTTTTCTCTGTGTAATATTTTTAAATATATATTTTTATATGTCGAAATATTTAAAAATCTTTAAAAAAAAATAGGAAATGGCATGGAAATTATTCTAACATTCTTTAAAAATTACATTTTTGACATTTAAAAATATTATACAGAGAATTTTTTTATATTAATGCTTAAATATTTCTATTATTTATTTTAATATTTAAACATTTAAAAGTATATTCTGAAAATATTATAAACTGTAAAAATGTAAATATTTATGTATTTATAATGTTTTAAAATATTTTAAAACATATAGTTTAATTTTTAAAAAGTCATATAGCACTGTAAGTGCTTATTGATAAATGACATGAAAATTATTCTAACATTTTAAAAATGTAATTAAATATTTAAAAACATTATAAATACTTAAATTAATATTTTCACTTTTACAGTTTATAATATTTAAAGTATTATTATTACATTTTGTTCTCTTTATAATATTTTTTTATATATTTTTATATGTCGAAATATAATATTTTTTTTAAGAATTACATTTAAAAAATTGTAGAATAATTTCAATGTCATTTAGTAAAACGGCTCAAAGCACTTACCAGCGCTATATGATTTTTGTATTATTATTATTAAACTATGTTTTTAAATATTTGAAAACATTAGAAATACTTTTATGATTATTATCAGCGTTAATATTTTTGTGGACACTGATACATTTTATTTTCATGATTCTTCTTTTGAACTTCCTATTCATCAAATTGTGTGTGTGTGTGTGTGTGTGTGTGTGTGTGTGTGTGTGTGTGTGTGTGTGTCTGTCTGTCTGTCTGTCTGTCTGTCTGTCTGTCTGTCTGTCTGTCTGTCTGTCTGTCTGACTGTGTGTGTGTGTGTTTCTACAGGTGTGTGTTTCTGTGTGTGCGCTGTGGCTTCGTCTCCTGTCCAAATGTCCCGTGTGTGTTCTGCATCGGTGTGCCAGTTATGTCGGCCAAGAGCAACAGATGTCCTTTAAATTGGCCCTTAGTCGCACCGCAGGACTTTGGACATCAGGACAAATGCAGCGTCCAGGGAGTGTGTGTGTGTGTGTGTATGTGTGTGTGTGTGTGTGTGTGTGTGTGTGTGTGTGTGTGTGTGTGTGTGTGTGTGTGTGTGTGTGTGTGTGTGTGTGTGTGTGTGTGTGTGTGTGTCTTAGTGCAGGTTCCTCTTTTCAAAACAACAGATTTAACACAAACCACAACACACAGACATGACCATGAGCTCGCTGTGTGTCTCACGCGCACACACTCAAAATAATAACGAAATAGCACCAGCTGTCCTGTGAGTAAACACAGACTGCCAACAGAGACCTGGAGAATCCTCTGTACACAAACCCCAGTCTGTGTGTGGGCCGAATGGACTGCTTTTCCTCTCGCTCTCAGTGTAAGCACAGGCGATGGCGCACACTTGCTGTTTATGAAAGACAGACGTATCCTGTGCACACATCGTGTGAATTTATACAGGCATGCATAAGCAAATATCGCTGATCGTCTCCGCTTAAGGTCTGGGTAGATTAGATGGTCACCAAACAAACCAAACCTGACCTGAGCGACTTTGTCAAGGGCCAAACTGTTATGGCAAGGCGACTGGGTCAGAGTATCTTGTGTGTCGCTCCTGGTCAGCAGTGCTGGGATGTTGGGCGCCCAAGGCTCATTGGTGCAAGAGGGCAATGAAGGCTATCCCGTCTGGTCCTAGCCAACAGAAAGTCTACTGTGGCACACAGAATGTGATGGTTATGGGAGGAATGTGTCACAACACACAGTGTGTCAGGACCAATCAGAGAGCGTATGATGACCCCAGTCCACCGTCTGAAGCGCCTAGAATGGGCACACGAGTGTCTGAACTGGACCTTTGAGCAGTGGAAGGTCACCTGGTCCGATGAGTCCTGTCTTCTCTTACATCACGTGGACGGGTGCACCGTTTAGGGACGGCACCAGGATCACTGTGGGATGAGCGGTGATGGGAGTGTGACGCTCTGGGAAATGTTCTGCTGGGAACCTGGCCATTTGTGTGAACGTGAATTTGACACGTGCCGTCTCCCTAAACATTGTTGCAGAGCAGGTCCAGCCCGTCATGACGCTGGTGTTTCCTGGTGGATGTGGCTCTTTTAGCAGATAATGCACCCTGACACACTGCACACACTGTCCGGTTTGAGGAACATGATGAAGAGGTCAAGGTGTTTCCCGGATCTCAATCCAATGGAGCATCTGTGGGATGTGCAGGACCAACAAATTCAATCCACAGCGGCTCGACCTCTAAACCTACAGGATTTGAAGGATCTGCTGCTGACGTCTTGGTGCCAGAGACCACAGCACACCTTCAGGGCTCTAGTAGAGTCCATGCCACACGTGTGAGTGCGTGCGTGCGTGCGTGCGTGCGTGCGTGCGTGCGTGCGTGCGTGCGTAAGGTATATATTTTCTATAACATACATTTATAAAATATACTTTTTTTAAAAATATGTATTTAAATTTATAATGAAATCTTTTTTAAATGTACAATATTATTTAATTATTATTATAATATAGTCAGATGACTCCTGTTTCACACTGAATGCGGTCTCACAAGCTATTTTTATTTATTTAATTAATTTTATTCAACACTTTACTCATAGCCTTTATATTTAAATTAATAATTTTGCCTTTTAATGCACTTTATATTGCATTGTATCATCTCATGAATAATAATAACCATAGTTATAATACTCATATTTTCATTGAACACCATGACAAACCACCAATTCAGATGTAATTTTGAAACTTCAGTGCATCTTAACTTTGATTACAATCATTTATTTATATATATATACACTCACCTAAAGGATTATTAGGAACACCTGTTCAATTTCTCATTAATGCAATTATCTAATCAACCAATCATATGGCAGTTGCTTCAATGCATTTAGGGGTGTGGTCCTGGTCAAGACAATCTCCTGAACTCCAAACTGAATGTCGGAATGGGAAAGAAAGGTGATTTAAGCAATTTTGAGCGTGGCATGGTTGTTGGTGCCAGACGGGCCGGTCTGAGTATTTCACAATCTGCTCAGTTACTGGGATTTTCACGCACAACCATTTCTAGAGTTTACAAAGAATGGTGTGAAAAGGGAAAAACATCCAGTATGCGGCAGTCCTGTGGGCCAAAATGCCTTGTGAAGCCACAACACACTTTCATTTGTGAAGCCACAACACGCAGAACCTTGAGGCGGATGGGCTACAACAGCAGAAGACCCCACCGGGTACCACTCATCTCCACTACAAATAGGAAAAAGAGGCTACAATTTGCACGAGCTCAACAAAATTGGACAGTTGAAGACTGGAAAAATGTTGCCTGGTCTGATAAGTCTGGATTTCTGTTGAGACATTCAGATGGTAGAGTCAGAATTTGGCGTAAACAGAATGAGAACATGGATCCATCATGCCTTGTTACCACTGTGCAGGCTGGTGGTGGTGGTGTAATGGTGTGGGGGATGTTTTCTTGGCACACTTTAGGCCCCTTAGTGCCCATTCGGCATCGTTTAAATGCCACGGCCTGCCTGAGTATTGTTTCTGACCATGTCCATCCCTTTATGAGCACCATGTACCCATCCTCTGATGGTTACTTCCAGCAGGATAATGCACCATGTCACAAAGCTCGAATCATTTCAAATTGGTTTCTTGAACATGACAATGAGTTCACTGGACTAAAATGGCCCCCACAGTCACCAGATCTCAACCCAATAGAGCATCTTTGGGATGTGGTGGAACGGGAGCTTCGTGCCCTGGATGTGCATCCCATAAATCTCCATCAACTGCGAATTGCTATCCAATCAATATGGGCCAACATTTCTAAAGAATGCTTTCAGCTCCTTGTTGAATCAATGCCACGTAGAATTAAGGCAGTTCTGAAGGGCGAAAGGGGGTCAAACACAGTATCAGTATGGCGTTCCTAATAATCCTTTAGGTGAGTGTATTAAATATATTTAATGCATTATGTACATTATGAATATCTCTATAATGCACCTCATGAAAAGCTGCTCATGTTCTGTTCAGAGCAAAGGATTCAGGGCTGATTGTAAGGTAGGCTATGTTTATTCTGTTAGCATCTGTGATTTATTAAACGCAAAAAGACCGTTTAAATATGAATCCTGCCGCGACATTAAATGTCATACACGCAAGACTGTTTAGACAAGATTTATTTGACTTGTTTTGGACAGATTATAACGTGTTTAGTGTAAAAGAGCCTAGTGTCACATCAATAAAGCTTTTATTCGCACGTCTGCTCAGATGCTATAAATATAGTACCAGTCAAACGTATTTTTCTTCATATTGATGTTTAAATATCATAGCCTAATGGTATTTTTTTTATTTAATATCAAAGTTTGTCAAATGATTCTGGAGTTTTGTTTTGTAGAAAGTTATTATTATTATTTTTTTGTAGAAAGAGAATTGCTTTCTTTTAAAGTGAATTTCATTTTGTATAAATTGCATCTTAATTTTATTTTTTTATTATTTTATTTTTTAGCATGAGACTACTTTCAAAAGCAAAAAAAGCACAAAAAATTTATAAAAAATGCTCTTAGTCATTTTTGTCTTGTTTCTAGTCTAAATATTTAAACATTCTTAAATCAAGATGCATTTACTAGATAAGTACAATATATAATGTGTCCTTTATCCTGTTGCTCTGTCACAGGCCTACCTGAAACTCATTCATTATGCAGCTCATTATGTGGGCTATTATGTTCTTTTGTCCTCTCAGGTGATACTCATCATTATTCATTAGCTATCACGCCTCCTCGCATACTGGCTTTATGAAGAAAAACGTACAAATTTTAAATCAGTGTATTGTTTTATGTGAATGAGTAGGCTCAATGATTCTCACATCAGTTTCAAGCAAAAACTCTTGGCAAATACACCCATTAGTCAAAAGTCTTGTGAACACGTATCTATTGTGTGTTTTGAGGCCTTAATTTAAAAAAAAAATTGTTTTCTCAAAAACCGTGCATAAACATTTTTCTCTCAAAAATACAAGCATGTACATACATGTTGCTTACATATTATGGTAGCCCAGCTTGTGCTGAATACAGTGTAATTACACTTTTGCCATTAATATGTTTATAAGCAACTAAAAAAAAACACAAATGTAAGAACATGTCAACTTTTAAAGGGCCCCAAAACAGCTCAGACTCCTAGGGGTTAATCGCTAATGCGACCTTTGACACCACACACTGAACTAAATGAAGCATTGCTTGGTTATTGGTTGAGCTAAACTGGTATTATCTAAATGTGTAGTTAAATCTAACAGCTGATTGGTTGATTGCAATCCATTACATCCCTTTCTATCAAAGTTATCTGACATTATCCAGATGAACTTGTTCCGACGAAGTTCTTGTCATATTACAATTTTCTCAACTATAGCGAATAAACTGAGATAATGTGAGAAAATGTTGAAGGTGTTTTGGGTTTGACTGTAGGTATGTGGCATACATATTGTTGGAAACGTTTAGCCTTTCACTCAGTGTTCATAAAGGAAGGCAGTTATGAGAAACTGGCCAAAGTGTCAAACTGCTAGGCTCGCGCAGAACCAATCGCTAACATGTCCATTCCAGATGGTCAGTTTCTCGGCTGAAGAGAGCGTGCCAGAAGCGATGGCTTTGTCAGTTACTCTGGGCGTCTAGTGGAGATGTTAGCTGAACTGTTAACATTTGCAAGCCGAGTGGATTCCAGCACTGCTCTAATGGTCTGATAAAGCGGATTGTTATGTATTAAAGGACGTCCACTAGCCTACACAGGGCTGTAGTGACCCATAGTGAAGAATGTAGTGACTAGGAAAATTGCACACTTTTAAGATTTTTTCAAAAACGGTGCACTTCTGAATTACCAACGATGAAGGAGGTGTTTTTGTGAATTAGGAGAGAGCCTATATTCTGTGTAATTGAAGTCGGTTGATATTATGAGAACTTGTAAGGAAAAACCAGGACTAGACTTGGTCTAATTTTACCATGTTTTTAGCTTTACATCATTTAAAGATGCAGAGCAGGACTGCTGTGTCTCTCAGAGCAACACATAGGATGTTTCGTTCCTAAACAAATAGTTGTTGTTTTTAGCGAATCAATGATTCAGTGATCCATTCCTAAAGTCACTTGTAATAAAAGTATTGGGACGCCCCTCCAGATCACTGAGTTCAGGTGTTCAATCACTTCATGGCTACAGGTGTGTAAATCAAGCTCTAGGCGTGCAGACGCTTCTACACACATTAGTGAGAGAATGTGTCGTGAACTCAAGCGTGGTACCGTGATTGGTGGCCACCTGTGCAATAAGTCCATTCGGGACATTTCCTCACTACTAAATATTCCACGCTCAACTGTTAGTGGTGTTATAACAAAGTGGAAGCGATTGGGAACAACAGCAACTCAGCCACGAAGTGAAATCACAGAGCGGGGTCAGGGTCACAGAAGTTGAGTAGAGACTTCCAAACTTCTGTGGCCTTCAGATGAGCTCAAGAATAGAGCATCATGGGATGGGTTTCCATGGCCGAGCAGTTCATCCAAGCCTTACATCCCCAAGTACAATGCAAAGCGTGGGATGCAGTGGGGTAAAGTGCGCCGCCACTGGACTCTAGAGCAGTGGAGACGTGTTCTCTGGAGTGACCAATCACGCTTCTCTGTCTGGCAATCCCATGGATGAGTCTGGGTTTGGCGGTTGCCAGGAGAACGGGACTTGCCTGACTGCATTGGGCCGAGTGTAAAGTTTGGTGGAGGGGGGATTATGGGGTGGGGTTGTTTTTCAGGGGTTGGGCTTGGCCTCTTAGTTCCAGTGAAAGGAACTCTTAATGCTTCACCAAGACATTTTGGACAATTTCATGCTCCCAACTTTGTGGGAACAGTTTGGGGACGGCCCCTTCCTGTCCCAACATGACTGACCAGTGCACAAAGCGCCGCTCCATAAAGACACGGATGAGCGAGTTTGGTGTGGAGAAAGTGGACTGGCCTGCACAGAGTCCTGACCTCAACCCGATAGAACACCTTTGGGATGAATTAGAGCGGAGACTGAGAGCCAGGCCTTCTCGTCCAACATCAGAGCCTGACCTCACACATGCGCTTCTAGAAGAATCCCCATAAACACACTCCTAAACCTTGAGGAAAGCCTTCCCAGAAGAGCTGAAGCTGTTAGAGCTGCAAAGGGTGGGCCGACTCCATATTAAACCCTACGGATTAAGAATGGGATGGCATTTAAGTTCATGTGCATGTAAAGACAGGCCTACCAAAACTTTTGGCAATGTAGTGTATAAAGTATCATTTCATTTTAAATGTCTTTTTTCTTCATATTATCAATGAGAATCAAACAAAGTGTTTTCTTTTTTCCACAGCCATACTGACTCCATTTCACCGCTGCCAGTGATGCTAACATCTCCAGACAAGCCGGACGTTCCCCTGTGATTAGCCGTTTCACATGTGTGCAAGAGAGCGATCAGAGACATTTTAGCGGACAGGTCTGGGGATATTTCCGCAATGCAGATCTGCCAACAGACGTGTGAGGTCAACGCAAGTGTCTCCGAGCCAGATAAACCTCAGGGAATCAACAAAAACCAGGCAAAATTGACTGGAAAAACATGCTGCATTGTTCCTTGAATCAATAGCAACTCGTATTGAAAGACTAGCGATCAAATTAAAACCTCAGCCCTTATTAATCGAGACAGGAGATGAAGAAAATGAAGATGAGCGGATGCAAGTAGATCCATTAGCTTCTCTTTCTCGCCTTTAAGCAGGAGATCACGGATGACTGAATGATTGGCTTGCGGCCCACGTCGCTCTGGGCTCGAGGATGAGCAGTTAACGCTCCACTGACCTCCACGCCAGCGGACCGACAGCAGGCAGGAGATCTTGTGAGTTCAGTGGCCGAACGCTGGGCTTAAAATGGGCCGAATAAGAGCCAACTGCAGCCTGGCAAACAGTATCAAGAAATTCTCCTTTTCTGAAAGGCAGCCTGCCTGACACACACAGACAGGTCTTGCCTCACTCCAGGACTCCCATGATGCCAGAGAATTAGACAGCAGCTGTGACTCCAACACGGCCGCCAAGAAACAAATGTGTGTGCGCTCTTAAAAAATAAAGGTTCTAAAACTTGACATGGAAGAACCATTTTTGGTCCCTCATAGAACCTTTCAGTGAACATTCTAAAATAATCATTGTTGGTCCCTCATAGAACCTTTCAGTGAACATTCTAAAATAATCATTGTTGGTCCCTTATAGAACCTTTCAGTGAACATTCTAAAATAACCATTTTTGGTTCCTCAAAGAACCTTTCAGTGAACATTCTAAAATAACAATTTTTGGTCCCTCATAGAACCTTTCAGTGAACATTCTAAAATTAAACTTTTTGGTTCCTCAAAGAACCTTTCAGTGAACATTCTAAAATTAAACTTGTTGGTCCCTTATAGAACCTTTCAGTGAACATTCTAAAATAACCATTTTTGGTCCCTCAAAGAACCTTTCAGTGAACATTCTAAAATTAAACTTTTTGGTCCCTTATAGAACCTTTCAGTGAACATTCTAAAATTAAACTTTTTGGTTCCTCAAAGAACCTTTCAGTGAACATTCTAAAATAACCATTTTTGGTTCCTCAAAGAACCTTTCAGTGAACATTCTAAAATAACCATTTTTGGTTCCTCAAATAACCTTTCAGTGAACATTCTAAAATAACCATTTTTGGTTCCTCAAAGAACCTTTCGGTGAACATTCTAAAATAACCATTTTTGGTTCCTCATAGAACCTTTCGGTGAACATTCTAAAATAAGCATTTTTGGTTCCTCATAGAACCTTTCAGTGAACATTCTAAAATAACCATTTTTGGTCCCTCATTGAACCTTTCAGTGAACATTCTAAAATAACCATTTTTGGTCCCTTATAGAACCTTTCAGTGAACATTCTAAAATTAAACTTTTTGGTTCCTCAAAGAACCTTTCAGTGAACATTCTAAAATTAAACTTTTTGGTTCCTCAAAGAACCTTTCAGTGAACATTCTAAAATTAAACTTTTTGGTACCTCAAAGAACCTTTCAGTGAACATTCTAAAATAACCATTTTTGGTCCCTTATAGAACCTTTCAGTGAACATTCTAAAATTAAACTTTTTGGTACCTCAAAGAACCTTTCAGTGAACATTCTAAAATTAAACTTTTTGGTTCCTCAAAGAACCTTTCAGTGAACATTCTAAAATTAAACTTTTTGGTTCCTCAAAGAACCTTTCAGTGAACAATCTAAAATAACCATTTTTGGTTCCTCAAAGAACCTTTCAGTGAACATTCTAAAATAACCATTTTTGGTCCCTTATAGAACCTTTCAGTGAACATTCTAAAATTAAACTTTTTGGTTCCTCAAAGAACCTTTCAGTGAACATTCTAAAATTAAACTTTTTGGTTCCTCAAAGAACCTTTCAGTGAACATTCTAAAATTAAACTTTTTGGTCCCTTATAGAACCTTTCAGTGAACATTCTAAAATTAAACTTTTTGGTTCCTCAAAGAACCTTTCAGTGAACATTCTAAAATTAAACTTTTTGGTACCTCAAAGAACCTTTCAGTGAACATTCTAAAATTAAACTTTTTGGTCCCTTATAGAACCTTTCAGTGAACATTCTAAAATAACCATTTTTGGTTCCTCAAAGAACCTTTCAGTGAACATTCTAAAATAACCATTTTTGGTCCCTTATAGAACCTTTCAGTGAACATTCTAAAATTAAACTTTTTGGTTCCTCAAAGAACCTTTCAGTGAACATTCTAAAATTAAACTTTTTGGTTCCTCAAAGAACCTTTCAGTGAACATTCTAAAATTAAACTTTTTGGTCCCTTATAGAACCTTTCAGTGAACATTCTAAAATTAAACTTTTTGGTTCCTCAAAGAACCTTTCAGTGAACATTCTAAAATTAAACTTTTTGGTACCTCAAAGAACCTTTCAGTGAACATTCTAAAATTAAACTTTTTGGTCCCTTATAGAACCTTTCAGTGAACATTCTAAAATAACCATTTTTTTCTTTGTTTGAAGAACATTTAAAAACTCTAAATGTTAAAGGTTCTTCATGGAACCATTGATGCCAATAAAGAACCTTAATTTTTTAAGAGTGTATTTGTGTAGGTATAACTGTGTAGCTTTAGTATTCATTTGTTTATATGTTTATCAGTCTGTCTTTTATAGATTTGTGTTTTCGATACGTACAATGGCAATCTAGCGTTGATCCCAAAAATATTTAAAAGAAACGTTTGACTAATTTACAGTCAATAATTAATTGGTGATGAATCAGAATCATGCTCATGAATGTAACAACTTGGTTGCGTATTTGAATAACTGTATTTCATTACAGTTCTAAATGGGTGGTTCTAAATCAAATGACAGCTACCCCCGAAAAGTATTTTAGATTTCCAAAGTGATTACTTTGAATTTTAATGTAATTTATTTAATTTAAACATGAATGTAAACTGTAACAGGCAATTAATGTAAGCATCAATTGGTGATTCTCTAGTGATTGCATGTTACTTATATTTAGTACTGTCCTGAATAAGCTATTTCACATAATAGATGTTACTTTCACACGTAAATGTAAAATATTCTGGCTGACCCCCCATCATGAGTCTTTCAAGGCGACTGTTATTTAGAACATATCATTTTGTTTCCATGGTGACGCGTCATTGCTTGTCACATGACACACCGCAATCACAATAGTGCTGTATGACTGAAGATCTGCTTTTATTACATTTTTCCTATTTATTAAAAAATATTCACAAATTTGTTACCTATAGCATGAAATAGCTGATATTCCGATTGTCAAATATGGGCATGTGGATGCGTTTTGTTGTTTAGCCCTTTAACTGTCACCCTTTTTGAGAATACACATGAAAATGCACTATCCAAACTTAAAGGGCTGTAATTCAAGAATGCTTTGGAATATAGACGAAAGTTTGGTCTCGTTTTAAAGACGACACTCTGCAGATTATTGCTGATGTGAAAGCAATTCAAAAAGTTATGGAAGTTTAAATTTACTTTAAATGAAAAATACTGTACTAAATATTTTTTATTTCATATAAAATATATATTTTACAAAAAAAGAATTTACTCTAAAATTACTAT
Organism: Romanogobio albipinnatus; assembly: GCA_023566225.1. Taxonomy (NCBI): domain Eukaryota; kingdom Metazoa; phylum Chordata; class Actinopteri; order Cypriniformes; family Gobionidae; genus Romanogobio; species Romanogobio albipinnatus. Next base: position 6,426,345 of record CM042247.1, on the reverse strand, counting down.
AAAATCAAAGCCATTTGTCTAACCAATTTGTGTTCTAAATTTGAAGTTGATATCACAAAAATTGAAGTTCCCATGAGATTTTGTTTAGGTGCTATACCAAAAATAGCCACCGAGTGTCATTCAAATTCCATTTATTGTTTTTTTGATGCATTTTCCTGTAAATTTCTGTCCAAATATCACTTCCATCACAAAACAGTCACCAAATATGGAGCCTTGAGACTCAGACCTTTCCGACAATATGCGTTTTGTCAAGATTGGAAAAGATTTTGAATATAAAGTAGTTCAAATAATTGTTGTAATATGAAACATAACACCGCCCACTAGGGGAGGAGCCCGCTAGAATAATTTAGAGTAACGTTTCCATGGTAACACAACGTCCGATTTCAAAACGGTTTTCACAGGATGAATTTTGAGTTTGTAAGCTTTCAAATGATACCTAATCTATGATAATTACTTAAATATATGATATGAAAAAAGGCGATCAAAAAAAAGCACCAGGCGTCCCACCTGTGGGACGGTCAGTTAAGAGGTTAAACACCTTTATAACGATTGTGTTAGTTGAGCTATATGCATGATGGGCGCCGCCATTTTAGTTTACGTGCCATAGTTCAGAGAATCGGATCTATTTACAACAGGTGAATTTATCCACATCCGATTGATCACACCGGTGTGATCGTACATGCGAAAGGGTTAAATTTTTTATATTTTTCTCTTGATATCCTGCACAAGAGAGAAGATTCACAGCATGTGTTTGGCTGTTCACACTTTCATATGCATATGCTCTATAGTTATGCATAAACTCAGAGATTACAGAAAGTTGATTGGTTTGGTTTCGTCAACTCGAAACTAATCAACTGCCATCATGGTACGGCCCACTGATGAGTTTAGTGCTGACACAAAGCCATAAGTCCTACTTTGATATGGTAAGATGAATATGTGTTTCTAACGCTCCTTACCTCTGTCCGTGTCGTACAGGAACACGAATCGGTTCCAGTCGTAATGGTCGAGAAGGCTCATTAGGGCGCCCCGGATGGACGGACGCAGCTGCAGCACGAACTGAGTCTCGCCCTCCGCAGGGAAGCTGGGCGTCACCAGAGAGATGTGCAGCGCACTGCAGAACGACGTCAACGTGTGCACCGAGCGCTTGTCGTACAGGCCGAATATCGCGAAGACTCCTCGGGAATACTGCGAACAAACTGCAAAGAAAGAAAGAGAGGCGTACGGTGAGTGCACGGAGAACACACGGTAAGGAACAGGAAGAAAAGACAAAGAAAAGACATACAGGGTTTGATATGAAATCCCTAAATTTTTCAGTTACCAGCCATTCAGAACCTCTACTAGCCAAATCAAAATGATCAGAAATAAACCAGACCAATAAAGTCACTGCTAATGCAAATATTTCTTCAATATATATACAAAGTGTGCAAATTAGCAGAGTGTGTGCAGTTATATTTATCAATATAATATAGCATGATATTTGTTGTTGCATTGCATTACAATGTAGTTTTTGAACGACATGACATTGCATTATTGTTTAATTCTCATTAAAATATTGTCAAAATGGCAGAAATCTCACAATAAGCTACAATAGGAGATATTGTCTTCACACAAAATATATATTTTCATCTTTTTCTTTTGATTCTGAGGTGAAACGTGACAGGTTTCGTAAGATTTAAGTTCAATAATAAACACATTTTTCCATGTTTTTCTGAGTGAGAGTGAAAGAGAGACTTCAGTAGTCAGTGTTTAATCTTCAAAGGAGTCATACACACACTCACTCACACACACACACACACACACACTCACAAACAGTTTGTCTGTCGGTTCTTTGATGCACGTCTATAACGTTGCCTTTTTCTGTCTTTCTATGAATGACATACTCTGGTGTTTCTCTGCAGGATCAAACAGACCGTTCCTGCTCTCCTCTTTTATTTGTCACTCAGGTGTTTCCATCATAACAGTCTTTCTCAGAAAACTCAATTTCGTCTCACTAAAGCATTTGTCCAAAATGTTGATAAAAAGATGAACATCTATGTGAAAAAAACATCTATCCCTCTGTCTGTCATATAGGACCTGTTGACATGATGGCAGTATCCATGATGAAAAATAATATTCATTTCTCCATCGTAATGTACCGTCTGATTCATCGACAGGCCAGTTAATGGGAGGATGAACGTCTGTCCAGTTATTTATAGATAGAACGCCACTCTCGACTCACATCAGCACCGACAGTCACCATGGAGACACAGGCGATGCCTCATCAGAGACTAGAGTGGGAAAGGGTGTTGCAAGTGGAGAAAGTTTGTATTTTTATATAGTAGTTTTTATGAAAAAAGTTAATTACTTTGAATAAAGCTAAGCAGGGCTGAGCCTGGTCAGTACCTGGATGGGAGACCAAATTGGGAAAACTAGGTAGCTGCTGGTAGAGGTGTTAGTGAGGCCAACAGGGGGTGCTCACCCTGTGGTCTGTGTGGGTCCTAACACCCCAGTATAGTGATGGGGACACTATACTGTAACAAGCACCGTCCTTCGGATGAGACGTTAAACCGAGGTCCTGACTCTCTGTGGTCATTAAAAATCCCAGGATGTCCTTCGATAAAGAGTAGGGGTGTAACCCCGGCATCCTGGCCAAAAAAATGTGCCCATTGGCCCCTGTCCATCATGGCCTCCTAATCATCCCCATATATATATATATACGATTGGTATCATCCCTCAGTCTCCTCTCCACCAATCAGCTGGTGTGTGGTGGGCGTACTGGCGCAATATGGCTGCCGTCGCATCATCCAGGTGGATGCTGCACATTGGTGGTGGTTGAGGAGATTCCCCCCTTCTATGTAGAAGCGCTTTGAGTGAGTGCCTAGAAAAGCGCTATATAAATGTAATTAATTATTATTATTATTATTATTATTATAATAAAACGAAGCTTATTTTATTTCAGCTAGTTACCAGGGCAACACTTTTTCATTTTCATTCATTTCACTTTCTATGTTGCAGATTTTAGTAGTACATTTTACAAAAAAGTATTTTTACTTTAAAAAAAAAGACATTTAAAGGTGCTTTGTGTAGTATTTATGAGGATCTATTGACAGAAATGCAATACACTCACCTAAAGGATTATTAGGAACACCTGTTCAATTTCTCATTAATGCAATTATCTAATCAACCAATCACATGGCAGTTGCTTCAATGCATTTAGGGGTGTGGTCCTGGTCAAGACATCCTCCTGAACTCCAAACTGAATGTCGGAATGGGAAAGAAAGGTGATTTAAGCAATTTTGAGCATGGCATGGTTGTTGGTGCCAGACGGGCCTGTCTGAGTATTTCACAATCTGCTCAGTTACTGGGATTTTTACGCACAACCATTTCTAGAGTTTACAAAGAATGGTGTGAAAAGGGAAAAACATCCAGTATGCGGCAGTCCTGTGGGCAAAAATGCCTTGTTGATGCTAGAGGTCAGAGGAGAATGGGCCGACTGATTCAAGCTGATAGAAGAGCAACTCTGACTGAAATAACCACTCGTTACAACCGAGGTATGCAGCAAAGCATTTGTGAAGCCACAACACACACAATCTTGAGGCGGATGGGCTACAACAGCAGAAGACCCCACCGGGTACCACTCATCTCCACTACAAATAGGAAAAAGAGGCTACAATTTGCACGAGCTCACCAAAATTGGACAGTTGAAGACTGGAAAAATGTTGCCTGGTCTGATGAGTCTCGATTTCTGTTGAGACATTCAGATGGTAGAGTCAGAATTTGGCGTAAACAGAATGAGAACATGGATCCATCATGCCTTGTTACCACTGTGCAGGCTGGTGGTGGTGGTGTAATGGTGTGGGGGATGTTTTCTTGGCACACTTTAGTCCCCTTAGTGCCAATTGGGCATCGTTTAAATGCCACGGCCTACCTGAGCATTGTTTCTGACCATGTCCATCCCTTTATGACCACCATGTGCCCATCCTCTGATGGCTACTTCCAGCAGGATAATGCACCATGTCACAAAGCTTGAATCATTTCAAATTGGTTTCTTGAACATGACAATGAGTTCACTGTACTAAAATGGCCCCCCAGTCACCAGATCTCAACCCAATAGAGCATCTTTGGGATGTGGTGGAACGGGAGCTTCGTGCCCTGGATGTGCATCCCACAAATCTCCATCAACTGCAAGATGCTATCCTATCAATATGGGCCAACATTTCTAAAGAATGCTTTCAGCACCTTGTTGAATCAATGCCACGTAGAATTAAGGCAGTTCTGAAGGCGAAAGGGGGTCAAACACAGTATTAGTATGGTGTTCCCAATAATCCTTCAGGTGAGTGTATAATACACATAACCATGTTTTCAGTGTTGTATAAAGAACTTACATAATGAACCGTTATGTTTTTATTACCTTAGAATGAGCCGTTTCTATCTACACACACCGCGGGTCTCCTTACAGTGAAGCCGCCATTTTGCACCGCCATGTTTCTACAGTGGCCCTAAACGGACAAACTTCTCTACAGTGCGCTAGCTACTCTCTGCTCTCTCTGATGACGACATTTTTGTCCTGTGTCGGCCACCGTAGCTTCTCTATGTGCTCTGAAAGGGAAGGATAAGAGTTGGGTGATGCAATTCAGAACCTCACCACTAGATGCCGCTAAAATTCACACACTAAACCTTTAATTCAATGCGTTCCTTGCCGTCTATTTGTAATTATTTGTGAAATTAACAAGCTATTTTAGAGATTAAATTAGTTAAAAGTAAAACTATTTCAGTGTAGTTAAAGCCGTATGTCAATTAAACACGACGTTATGAGATCGCTGGATAAACTTGTCATAGCTTTTGCAGATATTTTTAATAACATATAATTTGTCAGCAGGTTTATTAGGCTGCTGTCACTTTAAGAGCTGACGCACGAATCCATTACACTGTTACACATGCGTTTGAATACTTGTCTAGACCAGCATTTTGACATTATTGTGTGTGTGTTTGACTGTTTAAGTGCAATAAGCAGTGAAAATATAGCTGCGAGCAGCCATTACTGGGGCCAAGCGCAAAGAAGCCAATAAGACATGCCAACATGGCTGCGAGGGTTAGACCAACTGCAACAATGAGCAATTAAAGGCATTTTAAGATGATTTTAGGCAAAATGGCTGAAAAATCATATATACAGTCACTAATAATATGAATTAATGGTTTATCACTTTTGACCAATAGATGGCGCAGTTATGAAATTGATGTGGCGTGGTCAGAGTGAGGTGACAATGACAGGCAAAGTTTGGTGTCATTATGTCAAAGTATTGCAGAGATACAGCCTCGAGAGTCATTTTCAACTTCACCGCTGTGGTATATGAAAACGTTTTTGTCTGTTGACGCGAAATTAATAATGTTTTGCTGTCATGATCTGAAGATATTACGATTCGATTTTGGTGAAAATCAGACAAAGGGTCTAGGAGGAGTTCGAAAAAGTACGTTTCTAAAGGAAATCAAAATGGCGAACAGGAAGTTTGGCCAAATATGGTAAAATTGGGATCTTTGTTCTTGGCATGAACCAAGGAATCCATAAAAAAAACTGTTTTATGACAATAATCAAATTGAATCAACATTTATTAGCATTTTTGGATAATTCATTATAACTTTTGTCCACAAGGTGGCGCTTCCTCAAAACTTTTTGAGTAGTTCTAGGGCTTGGTGCCGAAGACACATCCTGAGTTTCGTAACGATACGCCAATACGTTCATAAACTATAGCACTTTTTGACAAAATTCTAGATGGCAGACACCCAAAATGGTTGATATGGTAAAATTGGGTATGGTATAGCTCAGCGTGATGCCCCGAATCTAAGGAGACCAGTTTTGTGATTTTTGGCAAAGCATTCTGAAGTTATAATTACAAATATCCAATTTTGGTATCTCTGGACCACTAGGTGGCACTGCGACGAAACACTGCAGGCAGCCTCAGGTCATGGTTGTCTTAACACTCGCCAAGGTTGGTTAGAATATGCTAAAGTGTTGCGGAGATATAGCCTGACTTTCATTTTTGTGGGCACTTTATCAAATTCATTTGCGAGTTATTCGAGAACAGTTTGACTAATCGTCTTGAAACTAATATCGTTTTGTCAGCCTAGTCTGAAGATGATCTGGTTCAATTTTCGTGAATTTGCGTGACTTTTAATTATTAACCAGCTGGAAATACACTGGGACTCTTATTTTGAAATGTCTGCGCTTTACTTTTGCAGTTGCAGGAGCTCATTCAAGTTCAGATGAGGAGATAAAATATGCATTGTTACAACCGTCTAAAACATATTACTATATACACATCGTAAAGTAAACATTGTCATTATTCATCAGCATTAGTTCATAAACAATTGCCTGGCATAAATGTGCGCTATTCGTTAATTGTGAGCCGCTCAGGAGCGCTGTATTGGGGATGTGTGAGCCTGTAGAACAGCGGTTAGATCAGCACATTACAACTCAAATGTGCGCATCTGTTACACAGGACATCAGTTCTGACTGGATCTCTTCCCTAATCGTCCCTCACTAATGGTGCGTTCACACCGGACGCGAATAACGTGATTCGCGCGAGTGATTTACATGTTAAGTCAATGCAGAGACGCGAAATGGCATTCTGCGGCGCGATTCGCGCGAATGAGGCGAATTGAGCGTTTTGAGCGTGTGATTCACGCAAGTTGAAAAATCTGAACTTTGGCGGATATTTGCGCCCCGTTAACCAATCAGGAGCCTGCTCTAGTAGTGACAACAATGAGGAGAAAATCTGTATATTAATATCTGGTTCAGACAATATGATTATCACTGTGATAACATTAAATGACATAACACAACCCAGTCTCTTTTTGTTAAATGCAAGTTTATGTTTGATCAATAATACAAAAGTATAAGTAAAAGGTGTAAGAAGCTATACATGAAATAAAGCAAACAATTCAGTCAAACATTCAAAGTCAGTGCTAGTCGGCTACGAAACTTCACTTTGCCCTCAGCCTAAACGATTTGCCAGGGAACAAATTATAGATCCATGAGACCAAAGATCGGCCGTTAGATCTACACAAGACAAATTATTGCTCGAGACGCCACAGAGACACCAGAGCCAGCGGCTGAAGGACTGGCCCAGGAAAGGCTGCTCTCGCTGGGGTTAACGAGCGCTGAGCACAGCTGATCCACTGGAGCTCACAACTCCGAAAACACCAGATCACATGTTCAAATAGGCACTCTCTTTATAAAGAAAACACAGATTTGAGCTTTAAACAACTATAATATCGCCTGAAAAAGTCTTAAAACTACGTTTTGTCACTCATTAACAGTAGATTTTAACAAAAAAAGACGTGTGAACACAGCCCATGTCAGCCATTTCTCAACGAGACGAGCCGCTGGCAGAAGCCCCTCCCATGACGCCAATTCACGTCTGTTGTGAAGGGAATGTCACGCGCGAATGAAGCGAGTAAACTCAAAATGTTCAAGTGTTCAACTGTCCGGTGTGAACGCCACATAACATTTTCGTCTCGTTTTTATTTGTTGACGAAAATGACAGTAGGTTTTCGTCATAGTTTTTGTCATCCAACACTAGTTTTTATTTAGTTATCGTCTCGTTTTCGTCAGTGAAAAAAGATTTTCGTCAACGAAATTAACACTGCTCCGCATCTCCTCACTGCTCCAAGTTTGTCCGCGAGCTGCCATGCTAAAGTGCAAGCTGTCAACAAACACTTTCTCATCACATAATGCACAGCGCAGCTGGTTTAGTCCAAAAATGATCAGTACTTTTTCCATTTGGGTCTGTTCGAGGTCGGATCACGTTCTCACCACAAACGAACCGCTCCAGAGTTTGTTTGAAAGCGTACCGGTACGCTTGTTTGGTCCACTTTTGGTGCGCACCCAAGTGCGATTTCTGCTTTCACACCTGACCAAACGCACCGCACCAAAGGGGAAAACCAACTCTAGTTCAATTCAACCGAACTAAATGAGGCAGGTGGGAAAGCATCCTAAGAGCCGGCTTTATGTGCCGCACTGGGTGTTTGAGCACAAAATCTGCAGGGATGAGTACAATTATGTGCAATCCCACAGCGAAATTCAAGCCCTGTAACAGCAACAATATTCATCCGAAGCAAATTAAACGAGTGAGTGGAGGCGGGTTTGTGTGTCTCGCTGTCAGAGAGATGAGAGCGGTGTTGTGTATTCTGTGGGAAATGAGTACTGGAAACGCTTCAGATATTTCAGTATCTATATTTTTGACAACACTACATTGCACTTAGTTTATCTTTTCAGATGCCTTTCAGAAGACTACAATTGAAAAATGTCTTATGTATCGAATTCAACCGGGTTGCACACCACTGCTGAAATACACACACACATTTGCCGGGTGTTAATGTCAAGCCCTGGTTATCAAATGATCACATAACTTGCTCCGCCCTTGAAACAAACTTCGCTTTTCTGCCGTCTTACTTTCCCAACCCATCTCGATTCTGCAAATTACGCTCACTTTTCACAATCCAGTCAATCCTGATTGGATAGAATCAACTTTTGCCCTACATTCTTCGTCTTATTGAACATCCCGCTTCGCTCAGTATTACGCCAGGGTTGTGAAAAGTGTTTCATGTCGACTTCAGTGGCATCAGAGACGTCTGACTCTGTTTCTGTCTGTTGCTCTGTTAAAAGAGGCTGCTTTTACAGTGTTGTTCTGTGACTGTCGCTTGTCCTGTGGGGAAGGAGAAGAGCGGATCTTTTTTAACACAGCCTTGAGGTGTCTGAGCCTCATGTTTTGAAGCGTGCGTGTGTGTGCGTGTGTGTGTGCGAGTGCTTTTCTAACAACCTTCAGGGGTGTGATGAAAACGCAGTCTAACACTGATGTCACTCTGCTAAACCTTCTAAATTTAATACACCAGTCGACCTGACCTTTTGTCAGCCCAGCGCTCACACACTTACTTTATCAATCTTTTACATTATGATGAATGTATTGAATCACCTTTAGCCGTAGAAATAATTGAGTTCATCTGTGTGCACTCTCTATATATTATACTCATTCAGAGATGTCAAACTCTTTTCCCGTCCTCATCCTGACACCATGTCCTAACTAGATATGCACGTTTCCTGTTCTCACTGAAGGTTCTCACTGTGCAAAATGACTGCATTCACAGCCAATGAGAATGTGCTGTTATATGTGGACCAATGGAATTCCATTGTGGGCGGAGCTATCATAAATAAAGTGCATTAGTGCCCGTCCCCTTTTTCAGCTGAGCTGGTTCCGAAAGTATTTTTTTTTTTTTTTCATTCATTTTTCCAGTAGGGATTTTAAAGTAGTCATTGTTAAAGTGTTATAAGCCATTAACCAAGCCAATCAGCCACGAGTTGAATCACAACACTACAAACTCAAACTTTGACAATCGGACAAAAAGACAAAGGTACAAGACTGTGAGCTTAATGGCTTTAGTGAGGGAAATAACTACAATCCCATGATGCATTGCAAACAGCATAATCAAATTAAAAACGTTGAAATATAAAACTACTAATTTACAAATGTGCATGAAAACAATATATTTTAAGTTTATTGCAAAATGCACTCAGAAAAAATGGTAATCATAGGGGAACCACTTTGTGCTGTATAGCACCAAATTACTGGTTCTTTGGGGTGCTATATAGCATACAAAGAACCTGTTAAGCCCCTTTAAAGGTTCTTTACGAGCCAAAGAACCGCTGTTGGTGCTGTTTAACCCCATTTTTGTTGAAGAAATAAAATACGATATGACGCCTCTTATGGGTTCTACATAGCACCATTTGACAAAGGTACTGTAGAGCATCTTTAAAGATATGGTGCTATATAGCATAAAAAGTGGTTCTGCTATGATTACGAGCCAAGAACCACTTTTAGTGTTATATAGCACTATTTTTTGTGTAGGTAATGCATTTATACACTCACCTAAAGGATTTTTAGGAACACCTGTTCAATTTCTCATTAATGCAATTATCTAATCAACCAATCACATGGCAGTTGCTTCAATGCATTTAGGGGTGTGGTCCTGGTCAAGACAATCTCCTGAACTCCAAACTGAATGTCAGAATGGGAAAGAAAGGTGATTTAAGCAATTTTGAGCGTGGCATGGTTGTTGGTGCCAGACGGGCCGGTCTGAGTATTTCACAATCTGCTCAGTTACTGGGATTTTCACGCACAACCATTTCTAGGGTTTACAAAGAATGGTGTGAAAAGGGAAAAACATCCAGTATGCGGCAGTCCTGTGGGCCAAAATGCCTTGTGAAGCCACAACACACTTTCATTTGTGAAGCCACAACACGCACAACCATTTCTAGGGTTTACAAAGAATGGTGTGAAAAGGGAAACACATCCAGTATGCGGCAGTCCTGTGGGCAAAAATGCCTTGTGAAGCCACAACACACTTTCATTTGTGAAGCCACAACACGCACAACCATTTCTAGGGTTTACAAAGAATGGTGTGAAAAGGGAAACACATCCAGTATGCGGCAGTCCTGTGGGCAAAAATGCCTTGTTGATGCTAGAGGTCAGAGGAGAATGGGCCGACTGATTCAAGCTGATAGAAGAGCAACTTTGACTGAAATAACCACTCGTTACAACCGAGGTATGCAGCAAAGCATTTGTGAAGCCACAACACGCACAACCTTGAGGCGGATGGGCTACAACAGCAGAAGACCCTACCGGGTACCACTCATCTCCACTACAAATAGGAAAAAGAGGCTACAATTTGCACAAGCTCACCAAAATTGGACAGTTGAAGATGAGTCTCGATTTCTGTTGAGACATTCAGATGGTAGAGTCAGAATTTGGCGTAAACAGAATGAGAACATGGATCCATCATGCCTTGTTACCACTGTGCAGGCTGGTGGTGGTGGTGTAATGGTGTGGGGGATGTTTTCTTGGCACACTTTAGGCCCCTTAGTGCCAATTGGGCATTGTTTAAATGCCACGGCCTACCTGAGCATTGTTTCTGACCATGTCCATCCCTTTATGACCACCATGTACCCATCCTCTGATGGCTACTTCCAGCAGGATAATGCTCCATGTCACAAAGCTCGAATCATTTCAAATTGGTTTCTTGAACATGACAATGAGTTCACTGTACTAAAATGGCCCCCACAGTCACCAGATCTCAACCCAATAGAGCATCTTTGGGATGTGGTGGAACGGGAGCTTCGTGCCCTGGATGTGCATCCCACAAATCTCCATCAACTGCAAGATGCTATCCTATCAATATGGGCCAACATTTCTAGAATGCTTTCAGCACCTTGTTGAATCAATGCCACGGCGAAAGGGGGTCAAACACAGTATTAGTATAGTGTTCCTAATAATCCTTTAGGTGAGTGTATTTCAGTATTTTGAGAGTGTAGGGAGATCGTCTTGATTACGTCATTTGCTGTGCTTAATGGGAGTGGGCCGGGCTAAAGAGCTATTTTGGAGTGTGTTGCTTTTTTCGACTCTCTGATTGGTGTATTTTCTGCACAGCATCATGGGTAATGTAGTTTTTTCGCCACAAATTCCACTGTTAAACATTTTTATTTTAAAACTAAGTTGAAATAATGCAGGCTAACGGCTTCAACAGAAGCAAATACTATCGATTAACAACCTCGCAGCTCACAGTAAGGCTGTCTTTAAAGGTTTATACGTTATTGTTCAATTTCCTTATGGAGAAAATTAATGGATTTTTACTTCCGAAACCTGACTGTTGCACTCGATATAGAAAACAAGCAACTGGTAAGATGACATTTTCTATGTCACTGTCATGTTTCTTGAGCAGCAAATCATCATATGAGAATGATTTGTGAAGGATCATGTGGCACTGAAGACTGGAGTTATGATTCTGAAAATTCAGCTTTGATCACATGAATAAATTACAGTTTAAAGATGTCCTATAATGCCCATTTTTACAAGATGTAAAATAAGTCTGATGTCATCACAGTGTGTATGTTAAGTTTTAGCTCAATAATAATATATAATAATAATAATAATAATAATACCCCTCAAATCATTTTTTATAGCATGTTAAAATTGTCACTTTTTGAGGGTGAGCAAAAATGCGCTGTTTTTGTGTGTGTCCCTTTAAATGCAAATGAGGCCCCTTTCAGGAAGAGGGCGGAGCTTCAAGAGCTCATGTCAGCAGCTCTGAGTACCTCACGCAGACACACACTGAAAATGTCCGAAACTGTTCAGCCTTTTATGCTCAAACCGGAGTCGGACAATGATGGAGAGACTCAAGAAGAAGAGACAGCATGTAGAATGAGACAGGACGTTTCTGAAGGGTTAGTTGATGAACTTATGAGTTAACTATCTTCAAGTCATTGATTAGCATATTAGCTCATGATAATCTCTAAACCGCTGGTGTGGGAACTGTTGTGAGATGAGTCAGAGAATATCAAGACAGAACAGGTGTAGTTTAGTTTAATTACGGTTATGACTTATGTTGTCATCTTGCTTTATGACATGGTATTGTACTTGTGTTCGTACTGTGAGCGTTGTATCTTCACAGATGTTGTTTAAGCTCAAATAGCGACATTACACACTAACTAAAGTTAAAGAAGTCAAATCAAAATCAACCACCCCTTTAAGAAACCTTAATTTATTTTATATATGTTTTTTATTAATATAATAATACACAACTGGATACTGAATACACAACATGGACATCTGCAAGGTAAGAGGGATTTTTTTGTTGTTGTACCTATTGATTTAATAAGTGATCGATCAGAGCGTCTACCCTTCAGCTGTAAGCTGACATCATCATTGGTGGTGTGTGTGTGTCTTTGGGCTGATGGGTTCTGTCCTGCTCTCTAAACACAGTTAACTTTAACAAAATCACCATGGGACTATAATGGAAACAGAGCTATTAATCACCAACAGACACAGAGAGAGAGAGAGAGAGAGAGAGAGAGAGAGAGAGAGAGAGAGAGGAGTAGCCACTGGGACTACAGGTCATCATTCCACAGAGAGACTGTATGAAAGAGAGGAGCACCACTGACCTTCTGGCTGTGTGTGGAGTGATTCACAACTGGACATGTTTCACTGGACATCAGGTGACAACCGGTAGGATGCCACAATAATTTATTGTTCAAAAAGTAAAAAAGTTGAGCAATATTACAGTTTTTGACTCATTTGACAAACCAATACCAAGTGACAGATAATTTTGTGCCAATTTCAAGCCATCAAGATATGTAAAAAAAACATTTCTCCTCCCTTTTAAAAAGTTGATTAGCAGATTTATTTACTGTCTTTATTAGACACACTTATATGGTTAAG
>CM042247.1:6378098-6403098 GCA_023566225.1 Romanogobio albipinnatus | reverse complement strand
AGTTTTTGTGTACACAGATCCTGGGTCAGACGTAACAACCCAGTGTTTGAGTAGTTTATGTGTTACACAGATCCTGGGTCAGACGTAACAACCCAGTGTTTGAGTAGTTTATGTGTTACACAGATCCTGGGTCAGACGTAACAACCCAGTGTTTGAGTAGTTTATGTGTTACACAGATCATGGGTCAGAAGTAAAAACCCAGTGTTTGAGTAGTTTATGTGTTACACAGAGCCTGGGTCAGACGTAACAACCCATTGTTTGAGTAGTTTATGTGTTACACAGATCCTGGGTCAGACGTAACAACCCATTGTTTGAGTAGTTTATGTGTTACACAGATCCTGGGTCAGACGTAACAACCAAGTGTTTAAATAGTTTTTGTGTTACACAGATCCTGGGTCAGATGTAACAACCCAGTGTTTGAGTAGTTTATGTGTTACACAGATCCTGGGTCAGACGTAACAACCCAGTGTTTGAGTAGTTTATGTGTTACACAGATCATGGGTCAGACGTAACAACCCAGTGTTTGAGTAGTTTTTGTGTTACTCAGATCCTGAGTCAGGCGTAACAACCCAGTGTTTGAGTAGTTTTTGTGTTACACAGATCCTGGGTCAGATGTAACAACCCAGTGTTTGAGTAGTTTTTGTGTTACACAGATCCTGGGTCAGATGTAACAACCCAGTGTTTGAGTAGTTTATGTGTTACACAGATCATGGGTCAGACGTAACAACCCAGTGTTTGAGTAGTTTTTGTGTTACTCAGATCCTGAGTCAGGCGTAACAACCCAGTGTTTGAGTAGTTTTTGTGTTACTCAGATCCTGGGTCAGATGTAACAACCCAGTGTTTGAGTAGTTTTTGTGTTACACAGATCCTGGGTCAGACGTAACAACCCAGTGTTTGAGTAGTTTATGTGTTACACAGATCCTGGGTCAGACGTAACAACCCAGTGTTTGAGTAGTTTATGTGTTACACAGATCATGGGTCAGATGTAACAACCCAGTGTTTGAGTAGTTTATGTGTTACACAGATCCTGGGTCAGATGTAACAACCCAGTGTTTGAGTAGTTTATGTGTAACACAGATCCTGGGTCAGATGTAACAACCCAGTGTTTGAGTAGTTTATGTGTTACACAGATCCTGGGTCAGACGTAACAACCCAGGGTTTGAGTAGTTTTTGTGTTACTCAGATCCTGGGTCAGACGTAACAACCCAGTGTTTGAGTAGTTTTTGTGTTACTCAGATCCTGGGTCAGACTTAACCCAGTGTTGGGTAGTTTTTGTGTTACACAGATCCTGTGTCAGACATAACAACCCAGTGTTTGAGTAGTTTCTGTGTTACAAAGATCCTGGGTCAGACGTAACAACCCAGTGTTTGAGTAGTTTTTGTGTTACTCAGATCCTGGGTCAGACGTAGCAACCCAGTGTTTGAGTAGTTTTTGTGTTACTCAGATCCTGGGTCAGATGTAACAACCCAGTGTTTGAGTAGTTTTTGTGTAACACAGATCCTGGGTCAGATGTAACAACCCAGTGTTTGAGTAGTTTATGTGTAACACAGATCCTGGGTCAGATGTAACAACCCAGTGTTTGAGTAGTTTATGTGTTACACAGATCCTGGGTCAGACGTAACAATCCAGGGTTTGAGTAGTTTTTGTGTTACACAGATCCTGGGTCAGACGTAACAACCCAGTGTTTGAGTAGTTTTTGTGTTACTCAGATCCTGGGTCAGATGTAACAACCCAGTGTTTGAGTAGTTTTTGTGTTACACAGATCCTGGGTCAGACGTAACAACCCAGGGTTTGAGTAGTTTTTGTGTTACACAGATCCTGGGTCAGACATAACAACCCAGTGTTTGAGTAGTTTTTGTGTTACTCAGATCCTGGGTCAGACGTAACAACCCAGTGTTTGAGTAGTTTATGTGTTACACAGATCCTGGGTCAGACGTAACAACCCAGGGTTTGAGTAGTTTTTGTGTTACACAGATCCTGGGTCAGACGTAACAACCCATTGTTTGAGTAGTTTTTGTGTTACACAGATCCTGGGTCAGACGTAACAACCCATTGTTTGAGTAGTTTATGTGTTACACAGATCCTGGGTCAGACGTAACAACCCAGTGTTTGAGTAGTTTTTGTGTTACACAGATCCTGGGTCAGACGTAACAACCCAGTGTTTGGGTAGTTTTTGTGTTACAAAGATCCTGGGTCAGACGTAACAACCCAGTGTTTGAGTAGTTTTTGTGTTACACAGATCCTGGGTCAGACGTAACAACCCAGGGTTTGAGTAGTTTTTGTGTTACTCAGACCCTGGGTCAGACGTAACAACCCAGTGTTTGAGTAGTTTTTGTGTTACTCAGATCCTGGGTCAGACGTAACAACCCAGTGTTTGAGTAGTTTTTGTGTTACTCAGATCCTGGGTCAGACGTAACAACCCATTGTTTGAGTAGTTTATGTGTTACACAGATCCTGGGTCAGACGTAACAACCCAGTGTTTGAGTAGTTTTTGTGTTACACAGATCCTGGGTCAGATGTAACAACCCAGTGTTTGAGTAGTTTTTGTGTTACACAGATCCTGGGTCAGACGTAACAACCCAGGGTTTGAGTAGTTTTTGTGTTACACAGATCCTGGGTCAGACGTAACAACCCAGTGTTTGAGTAGTTTTTGTGTTACACAGATCCTGGGTCAGACTTAACAACCCAGTGTTTGAGTAGTTTTTGTGTTACACAGATCCTGGGTCAGACTTAACTACCCAGTGTTTGAGTAGTTTTTGTGTAACACAGATCCTGGGTCAGACGTAACAACCCAGGGTTTGAGTAGTTTTTGTGTTACACAGATCCTGGGTCAGACGTAACAACCCAGTGTTTGAGTAGATTTTGTGTTACACAGATCCTGGGTCAGACGTAACAACCCAGGGTTTGAGTAGTTTTTGTGTTACACAGATCCTGGGTCAGACGTAACAACCCAGCGTTTGAGTAGTTTTTGTGTTACACAGATCCTGGGTCAGACGTAACAACCCAGGGTTTGAGTAGTTTTTGTGTTACACAGATCCTGGGTCAGACGTAACAACCCAGTGTTTGAGTAGATTTTGTGTTACACAGATCCTGGGTCAGACGTAACAACCCAGGGTTTGAGTAGTTTTTGTGTTACACAGATCCTGGGTCAGACGTAACAACCCAGTGTTTGAGTAGTTTTTGTGTTACACAGATCCTGGGTCAGACGTAACAACCCAGGGTTTGAGTAGTTTTTGTGTTACACAGATCCTGGGTCAGACGTAACATCCCAGCCCTTGGTTGTTTTTAACCCAGTGTTTTTTGTTAAAACGTGTATGTTTTACATTTTTGAAAATGTTTTGACCTTTTATTGTTTAATTAAAATGTCTTAACTGGACCTTCCAGTGAAAACTTCTCTCTGGTTACGTATGCAGGTTAAACCCCGCCCCTTCATTTGCCTACACTTTTGAGTGCCACGCCCCCACACCCAAACAGCAACATCCGACACATCCAAGCAAGTCCCCGCCCTACAATATAGACCAAAGGATCCGTTAAGCCATTAACTTAAAATATTAAAAACCATGTTTATTAACTGTAATGAAATAAAATATAAATATTAGATGGAATAAAAAAACATAAAGTAAAAGAAAATGAGAAATATTGCCTTGGTGAAGAAGTCATAATGTGTGCTGAATGTTTCTCTAGTATTGCTGCTTTAAAACTGCTGCTCAAACGAATTGCTAAATGTAAATAATGGATCAGTGTCGGATCTGTTTGTACAATATTTACAAAAGCCAGAAGTCAAGAAAGCAGATTTTAAATAAGCCTGCCCAATTCAAAGCTCACACAATCATCATACAGAAAAGTCGGGCTTACATAAATGCGTTAATTAAAAGCCTGATGTCCAATTAGATGCTTTTCCCAATGCTCGGGATGCTCTCATAGACATCCTGTGAAGCACGGCGTGCCTGCTGTCCTATCAGCATCGATCGCTACTGCGCTAAAATCAATCAATGATATATATATACAGGTAGACTCCCAGTGGAGCACGGCTGCGGACAGTGAATCTGAGGCATATTTTCATGATTATGTTAACTGGAAAAGGTTTTAAGATCTCAATGGCCTCTTGAGTGCTGAGGTTTTTACAGTATTCAAAAATGCATGTTAAGTATGTAAACACTTGTGACTCTCAAGCATGTCTGTGTCTGCATACAGAGCATTTCTGCTCTACAACTCTTTTTGTTTCTGGCTTGAACTGCAGGCAACTGAAAAGGAGTCGACCGGAAATGAACCCTAACTAGGCCAGAGACGGACAGATGCACATTTGTGCACCGAAGCATGCTGAAAGATGCTCAAGAGTTGATGTTGAGGTGCAGGGCTTGACATCAACTTTTTTTGCTCAGCAGCCACTCAGCATTTTCACTAGCCACAATTTTGACATGGGGAAAACTGCCATATAGATATTTTTAATAACATATCATCATTTGTCGGTAGGATTATTAGGTTGCTGTCTCTTTAAAAGCTGACGCACGGATCCATTACACTGTTACACATGCTTTTTCTTTCTCAACTGTTTACATTCACTTAAAACAGAACTGACTGTATACGTGAATACTCGCAAAGACCGGCATTTTGACATTATTGTGTGTGTGTTTGACTGTTTAAGTGCAATAAGCAGCAAAAATAACTCAATTTAGCACTGAGAGGCGGCTTTATGTTCGGCACTTTGGGTGTTTGAGCACAAAATCTGAGTAAAATTATGTGCAATACACGCAATCCCACAGCAAAATTCAAGCCCTGTAACAGCAACAATATTCACCCGGAGCAAATGAAGCGAGTGAGTGAGTGGAGGCGGGTTTGTGTGTCTCGCTGTCAGAGAGATGAGAGAGCTCCATCTGCATTTGGCAGGTTGGTGGGTGTTAATGTCCACCGTTGAGTTACATGCATGCAATAACCTCTCGTGTTCAAACCGCCCGCTCCAAGCAGGACTCGGGTCCACCGGCACCACCGGCATGAGAGTCAGACGCAAGGAGTCTAAAGGCTGCAACCTCTAGTGTCAGTCGCTAGAGCGTCTCTTGAGATCAGAGGAGTGAGGTTTACTCTCACAGCGACTACTAGCTGACCTCCGTTACATTCACCCCCTAAACCTCACTCCCATCCGGGTCATGGCACCAATGTAACCCCTCCTGTTCGAACCACCCCGCTCCAAGCGGAACTCGAACCCGGGTCCGACCACATGAGAGTCGGGCGCTCTAACAAGGAGGCTAAAGGCTGCAACCCCTAGGGTCAGTTGCTAGAGCGTCTCTTGAGATCAGAGGAGTGAGGTTTACTCACACAGTGACTACTAGTTGGCCTCTGTTACACTCACCCCCTAAACCTCACTCCCATCTGGGTCACATCACCAATGTAACCCCTCCTGTTCGAACCACCCCGCTCCAAGCGGAACTCGAACCCGGGTCCGACCGCATGAGAGTCGGGCGCTCTAACAAGGAGGCTAAAGGCTGCAACCCCTAGGGTCAGTTGCTAGAGCGTCTCTTGAGATCAGAGGAGTGAGGTTTACTCACACAGCGACTACTAGTATGCCTCCGTTACACTCACCCCCTAAACCTCACTCCCATCTGGGTCACGGCACCAATGTAACCCCTCCTGTTCGAACCACCCCGCTCCAAGCAGGACTTGAACCCGGATATTACACCATTTAAACATTACTAAAAATACATACTGAGTTACTAAAACAATCTTTGTCATAGAATATACTCGCTCTTTTTCAATATCTGAGGTGAATTCCCATTGTTATATGACTATGTTACAAAGAAGGGAGCAATACATGATATTCAAAGTCAGAGATTATCATTGCCTCAGAAACCTGAGATTATCATTGCAATGTTTTGTGTTGTTATTCCAGCCATGACGTTGCAGAAATAGAAAACGCTTCTAAAATAGAATCACTGCGTGTTGCCTTCACGACTGGTTAGGACAAAAACTCAGATTAACATGGAAAAGATACATTTTATCGCGTGTCGCTACCTCATTTGTAGTTAGGACACGGTCTAAAGCTGCATCATTACCGTGGCATTTACCGCATTGCACAGAATAGCAAAAATAATGACAGGTTTCCCACCTCATCTACCATTGGTCAGTCAAACTGATAGTCCCGCCCTCAAACTTACATCACTGGTTGAGTCAGAAGTTGACATGCCAGGTCAACTCAAACAAACACGTGTTTCACTCTCCAAGAAATCAGACTACAGATAACAGTGACTCAAAACAAACTTGTTCATTTTCTCCGACTGTGTGACATAACCTTTGACGTCTTTCACTCACAGGCATTGGTGACAGCAAAGCTGTTGGCCGTCTCGATGTTGTCGACATGTGGAACCAGGTTGAACGGGGCTTCCGTGGCGTTTGGACTCGTGTTGTGGAGAAATATGGCCAAGCGGAAAGCTGTATATTCTTGATCCGTGTTTCTTATAAACAACCCACCTGGAAAGAGTGAGAAGAAGAAAGAATGAGTGACTGCAAAGAGGAAACAGGTGCTTATGTGTCCTAAACCAATAGTTCACCCCAAAATGGAAAATTCTGTATTAATTTCTGCTTCACAATAGAGTGCAAAAGTGACCGGCGTTGATTCCGGAAGTATTTTTCTATTCATAGGGATTTTCGGGAAGTCTTTGTTAAAGTGTAATAAGCCATGAAGCAAGCCACGGTGTGAATCATAACATTACAAACTTTGATTTGAAGCAAAAAAATATTGGAAAATTGGACAAAGACAAAGGTACAAGACTGTGAGCTTAACGGCTTTAGTGAGGGAAAGAACTACAGTCCCATGATGCATTGCGAACAGTAGAAAAATATAAAACTAAGCACTAAAGCTAACACATATATTTCAGTATTTTGAGAGCGATTAGATTACGTCACACGCAGCGCTTCATGAGAGTGGGCGGAGCGTTTGGCTTGCTTGCCTCTGATTGGTGGATTTTCAGACAGCATCTTGGGTAATGTAGTTTTTCACCACAAATTCAGCTGTTAAACATGATTATTTTAAAACTAAGTCGAACTGACGGCTTCAACAGAAGCAAATACTCAGAGTAGGTCTGTCTTTAAAGGTTTGTAAGCTATTTCCTCAAAATCTATTTCCCTATAGAGAAAATGAATGGAGTTTTTCACTCTATGAATCATCTTCTCGGCTCTAAAATCTCTTTTCAATAATCCATTACGCTCGGATGCTTGTCACAATACGGAAGAAATTATCTGCTGCTGCTTCCATTTCATCAACACTTATTCTTAACTAAACCTTTAAAAAAAAGTGCATTTTTGTTCATTGAAATAAAGTTTAGGTTGAAGCACTAAAATTAATAATTGTACATAAAATAATAACATCTTATAAACAATCCAGCTGGAAAGAGTGAAAGGAAGAAAGAATAAGTGAATGCAAAGGGGAAAGAAAAGAGAAAGGAGTAGTTTACCCTAAAATGGACAATTCTGTCATCGTTTGCCTGTTTTTCTTTCACTAAAACTATTAAACCTCTTGGCCGTAGCTCTGAAATCTCATTGCGTTTAAATTCATAAATGGCACATCAATAACTCTAAACACCAATGATGTCAAATCTTGATGCTCCACATTGAAATGTACACAAATGTCAATGAGATTTAAGACACCGATTCATTTTTTTATAGTATATAACCATCAGCCTATTCAGTGATTTAAACAATTTTTTTACGAGATTTTACTTTGTGAGTTGTGGGTGTTAAAGGTTGAGACAACACAGCAGAAGTTAGTTAAATAAAAGCGGCGTGTTTACAATATTCACGATGAAACCCGGAAAAAGTATTGCGTGCACTGCTGTTTTTGAGCTCATTAGCCCTCGTCTGGATTCACTTTTATCGTACAAAATAGTAGGGGTGTAACGGTACGTGTATTCATCCCAAACCGCGGATGTCACAGATCGGTGCATACAGTCAAGACGATGAATACAGTCAGGCCCTGTCCCAAATAGCACACTTCATGTGCACTTTCGGTCTTGTGGACTTAAAATGGCCGCTGCGTGCGCGTCCGTTAAGTCCACGAGACCGCAGGGTGTCCCATTTGTCAATTTAGGTCCCAGAAGGGTGCTTGCGAGCGCCCCCTTTGAGGTCGATTTGCGCCCTCGTTGTGCACTAGTGCGGGTTACGCAGCGGACTTCTTCCTGGCAGTCAAAGCGGCATTACGCCGTGAAGGTGCGGACTCAGAGGAAGACCGTGAAGGGTGCCATTTGGGACAGGGCCTATGTCACATGCGATCCACACTCCAGTCCAGAAGGGGGCGAGCTCAGTAATGCAATGCTGTTTGCTAACCGCCACAAGAGGAAAAAGAGCAGAAGAAGAAGAGACGATCTACCAAGGGGGTAATCCTACACCCGGAAAGCGTACCTTCTATTTACCTTCACCTATCTACCTTCTACCTTCTATTGGGGCGGCCATTGCTAACCAAGCCATTACCTTCTGTTAGCATCCCATTGACTCCCATTCATTTTGGCGTCACTTTGACAGCGAATAACTTTACATCTGAGGCATTTAAAGACTCCATTGTTTATTTCTAAAGAAACACGACAATGTATAAAAGGCTCCATTACCTTGTATCTGACACTATCGCCCCGTAGAAGCCGTTTTTGTAAAAATAGGCTAACGATTGCATCATAACCACGCGACAACCGGCGCATAGTAGAGAAATTACCGTATAGACAGGAGGAGAAGCTCAGAGGCAATCTTTTACTGAGGCAATCGGGGGGGATGTGGAGGAATAAAGTCCGATAAAGTAAAGGGTGAAGCATGTGGAGAAGCCCTTAGAGAGCCAAAAGCAACGGGACAAAATATTTCCACAACGTGATTCAGATTTCACTTTGCACAACTACTAGAAGACGTACAACTGTCAGACACATCTACGTCGTCAAGCTCAGGCTGAGGCTGCGCAGTACATCAGCCATCAGGAAGTGAGTGCTTCTACTTGACTTCACTTTTCCCCGTCGAAGCCTATGAGGTCGCTGTGTCCATTTCTTTTACTGTCTATGCGATCTACGCACCACCCCAAAACAAGAGTTCAGATGGTACACAAGAGCTTGCTATAGCCTATACGCTGAGTTTCCATTCTTTTTCCGAAAAGGAAACCGAGACGGCAGAAAGCGGCATCCTGTGTTTTCTTTATTTTGCAAAAAGCACAATGTTTAGTTTTTATTGTGAGCGTACAGCAATAAAAATAGACTCTTTACAGTTTCGAATGATGCGCAATCCCAATTCAATTTTACACCCCTTCCCCCGGGCCCTTGAAACAGAGTGGTATCCACTGCATTTTTCCCCCAAATTCCTTTTTTTCCTGTTTAAATTCTTTTGGACTCCATTTTTATGGTTAAGTTGCATGTTAGTAATCAAAAAGTATGTCTAATTAATCTAAATCATGAAACATATACAATTTGACAACAATTTATTAGAAGTTTAACAAAAAATACATGTTTAGGGCCCTATAAAATACTTTTTTTTCTCCATTTTATAATTTTTTTTTACCAGATTCTGTGTTTTCTATTGTTGTACGTTTTCTGGATTCCATTTTAATGGTTTAATTACATTTTAATAAACCAAAGCATGTCTAATTAATTTAATTAAAAAAAAAAACAATTTAAATCAAAATGCAGGGAAAATTCTCACAACCCTTCGTTTGAAGAGCTTTCTGGCCCTTCCCTTCCCTTCCCTCCACCCCTAACCCTCCAACCAAAAGAGATTCGAGACACCCCTACCCCTTCATGTGAAAGTGTAGGGGTAAGGAGTAGAAATGGGGTTGGGCCTTACTTGTATCTGTATGACCCTAAATGATGGTGTATTTTAAAGGAAGGGGGGTCTAATGCTATTTCATGCATTCTGCTAGCCTGACGTCATCATACTCAATTCTAGTCAGAATTTGAGTCTGATACTGCTCCGTTGGGCTGTGATTATGGGGCGTGTTTCAACCGAACCAGGAAAGACCTCAATTGGATAGACCTACAACCAATCAGAGCAACGGAGCGACGCATAACGTTAGTTGTCAAATGTCAACAGAACTCAACTGCACTGTGTTGCCAAGTCCGCGGGTTGAAGCGACCCCAATTATGTGATATACAGACCCAGGAATGAGAATTTTAGCAGGCAGTCCAGCCAAAATAACACATATTTTACCCCCCAAATGCCATTTTTCCCGGAGAACCCCCCCACCCGGAAAGCTATTGGGCTTGTTTTTGGCTAGTTTTGAGTGGCAATTGGGCGAGTTTTGCTGTAAAAACTTGGCAACCCTGTCCGCACGCACGTTGGAATAAGTCACGTTAGAAGAAGAAGATGAGTGTAAACGATCTTTGCCGGTGTTGTAAAAAAAATAATTTAAGGATACACAGAGTACTTACCAACACCATCATCATTTCTGAGAGAAATAGTAAAGGTGAACGCATATACGAACAAGTTCTCCGTTTAGGATTAGAACAAATTCAACCCAAGCGTCTTTGATGACGTGGATGAGTACGTTACTGTTGATCATCTGTCCATCATCGTCTAAAGCCCGCCCTGACAATTTCATTGGTCCGAACAGTTTCTGTTCGGGCATAATTACTTCTCTATGGATCAAGTCCAGACCGAACTGCCCGTGCAAAGAAATTTGTGGGCGGGGCTAAGTTCGTCTGGCATCCAGGCTAGCATTCTGCCTGATTGACACTGTTAGAGTTGATCCTCATGATAAACATGGACACAGTTTCAAAACACGAGTTTGACGTGTGACGGAGTATTTCTGTGCCAAATACACTCCTTCAGGATTCGTGTGGAAAGTTTTTTTTTCGAGTATGGCCCTGTATTACGTCATAAAGGGCGGAATTCCTTATATGGGCGCTTCTCCCGGATGAGCACACACACACACACACACACATCAACACGAGCTTTGTTCGGGTTACGGGAGCCGTCGGTGGCTCTGCCATTTTGTTTTTAGACACGAAATCAACAATGTCACTAAAGAAGTGTGTGTGTGTGTGTGAGGGAAAGATCACCTTGTTCAGCTTCACAATTACCCAGCGTTGAGGGAACAGTGGATGCAGTTTGTGTTTCCGGAGTTCTGCAAGTGTGTGTGTTTGTTCCCGGTCATGAGTGGAAACCGCAGGCGGAGAGTCAAACTGCGTCAAATGTGTGTGTTTTGTTGGCAATCGGCGCGCAAGTGCATTTAATGTGAACAACACCAACATATAGAGAATCGAGAGTTATCCAGGGATAATGCCGTGATGTGTGTGTGTTTGACTCTTTAGCTCCGCCCACTGCACGCCTCCACGGACTCGGCTGTTTTTTGTATCGGTACAGCATATCTGTCTTTTATAAATATGATAAAACTAAAGACTCTTGGGAGATATGAAGGATCAACACTCCTCTATAGATACTCAAGATTAACATGAGACTGGCAGAAACTGTGTGTGTTATGACCCCTTTAAGTTGTTTCCACTGTTATCATTTGGCATTGTGCCGATGTGTGTGTGGTGGAAGTCTCTGTACAGTCCAGTGATGGAATATGCGTGTCCTGGAAGCCGCTTCGCTCGCGTCTCCTCATGGAAAGGTGAAGTAGCCTCTTTTCCTCCTCCTTTCTGTGATTACTAGAAAAAAGTGTAATATGGAAGTTTGTGCATCACCGCATGTTAATGAACTCTCACGTGCAAACACCCGTTGCATTTTACCGCGCGGCATTGGGCAATCTACCAATTAGAGTAACAAATCAACCACTGTGACTTCAGTGTGCCTACAAAACAGAGCAGCGTGAGCATTCAGCTAAACCTCTCCTCTGTGCTCCACAGATTAAAGAAAGCCATTCCAGGTTGGAACAGCATGAAGGTGGGTTAAATGCTCCTTCTTGGGAGAACCATCCCTCTAATCATGGAAATGAAGTGTGCGGAAGACGGCATTTGTTGTCGGTGTCACCAGAGCGGGCACGTCTGCACTTGGCACGGGTCTGTCTCATCACATCCTCTCTAATTATCCTCTCTTTTTGATAGACGGTTTGGCCCAACTGCAGTTTGAGATCCCACAACGTGCTTTTATGTGCGAGGGAACAACACAAGCATTGTGCATTTGCATTGCAGCGGTATGTAAATGTCATTAGGCATTGCGTGCAACTCGGCTGAGTGTGTGTGTGTGTGTGTGTGTGCGTGTCCGTATTTAGTGTATTAACTTTATCGGCAGTGCTGTCAAAGGCGCACAAGTCAGCGGCTGCATCTCATTATGGCGTGAGACTCTCCATCTCAATGAGCAATGCAGTCACTGAACACACACACACACACACACACACACACACACACACAAGACACATCCTGCAATAGGAGAGGGAACTGTGTGTGCGAGAGCGAGAGGGTTTGCTGGGCATGCATAGTGGTTTGTTGATATTAATCAAATGTGGAGATGCAAATCTGTAAAGTTTGATTGGGAAGAGGTCATCCAGAATACTGCAGTGATGCCCTGAACCGGCGAGGAAAAGCACACTCAACGTGCACTTGATGACCACACACACACACACACCAGCACAACTCATGCATGCTAAACTAACACTATCACCCCTTGAAAACATCTCAGTCATTTAGTGTCACATTCAAGAGAAATGGCATCATGTTAGGGCACTTTGTAAGGATCAGCGACGTGTCCATCCCCACATTTTCAACCAATATGAGGTTTTCACTGACCAAACTTTTATATTTGGTTCCTCACACATCATTGGCTTGTAACAGGACCTAGTTTGGTGCTCAAAAGCTGTTTTAGAGTCTGATAACAGACAACAGACAATGAGCCATTTCAGCATACAAGGTTCTCAATAGCATTTAACATCCCTATTTTTAGACTCATATCTCTGTGAGCTGTATTTGTGGTATATCATTATGCGCTGCATGTGATCTGTTGCGCTGCGATATTCCTCCTGGGATTAATAAAGTGTCTGTCTATCTAGCGAGCATTGTGGAAGTGTAACTCACCGATCTGGACACTGCTGGGAAAAGCCCCTTCACTGAGTCCCCACAGCAGCGGAATCAACACCAGGATCCGCATTCTGTCCGAATCACAACCCGTCCGGACACATGGATGGATGGAGACGAGATAGTGTGGCCGGACGGAAATGAAAAAGAAATAGATGGATAATCTCGCAAAGGGACTTTCAGCAATCCATCCTACAGGCAATCCGTGTGTTCCCCGCAGTATCCACTGGAGAGAGAAGAAGAAAAAGAAGAATCTGTCCGGATGAACGCGCGAGAGAGAGGGAGAAAGAGAGCGAGCGCGCGCGTGAGAGAGAGAGAGAGAGAGAGAGAGAGAGAGAGAGAGAGAGAGAGAGAGAGAGAGAGAGAGAGAGATGCGCGCGCTCACTCTGCGCTCTTTGCCTCAGAGGTCTTCGCTTTTTTAGCTGTGTCTGCTAAGGCAAGTACCACTATTACTCACACGTCTATATATTTAAACAAACCCCTCACCGTGCCAATTCAACTTAAGCGTGCAACTCATTCCTCACATCATCGGTCTTTACTACACATGACTTTACACTTGATAAATCAGTTAGGCGGGAAAAACCCAACAGACTCGCATACATACAGACTAGGACAACACAGAGACGAGAGACTTTTGACTGGAAGCGAACATAGCAACGCCCTAGCGACCGCGTCCTGTCCCGTTCGAGTGCACCGCGTCTCTCTGTTTTAGAACGCAAAGCGAACATAGCAACGCTCTAGCGACCGCCTTCTGTCGCGTTCCATTGCACTGCGTCTCTGTTTTAGGACGCAAAGCAAACATAGTAACGCCCTAGCGACCGCGTTCTGTCCTGTTTCAGTGTGCCGCGTCTCTGTTTTAGGACGCAAAGCAAACATAGCAACGCCCTAGCGACCGCGTTCTGTCCCGTTCCATTGCACTGCGTCTCTGTTTTAGAACGCAAAGCGAACATGGCAACGCCCTAGCGACCGCGTTCTGTCCTGTTCCAGTGCGCCACGTCTCTGTTTTAGAATGCAAAGCGAACATGGCAACGCCCTAGCGACCGCATTCCGTCCTGTTCCAGTGCGCCACATCTCTGTTTTAGAATGCAAAGCGATCATAGCAACGCCCTAGCGACCGCCTTCTGTCCCATTCCAGTGCGCCGTGTCTCTGTTTTAGAATGCAAAGCGAACATAGCAACGCCCTAGCGACCGCCTTCTGTCCCGTTCCAGTGCGTCGCGTCTCTGTTTTAGAACGCAAAGCAAACATGGCAACGCCCTAGCGACCGCCTTCTGTCCCGTTCCAGTGCGCCGCGTCTCTGTTTTAGAACGCAAAGCGAACATGGCAACGCCCTAGCGACCGCCTTCTGTCCCGTTCCAGTGCGCCGTGTCTCTGTTTTAGAATGCAAAGCGAACATAGCAACGCCCTAGCGACCGCCTTCTGTCCCGTTCCAGTGCGCCGTGTCTCTGTTTTAGAATGCAAAGCGAACATAGCAACGCCCTAGCGACCGCCTTCTGTCCCGTTCCAGTGCGCCGTGTCTCTGTTTTAGAATGCAAAGCGAACATAGCAACGCCCTAGCGACCGCCTTCTGTCCCGTTCCAGTGCGCCGTGTCTCTGTTTTAGAATGCAAAGCGAACATAGCAACGCCCTAGCGACCGCCTTCTGTCCCGTTCCAGTGCGCCGTGTCTCTGTTTTAGAATGCAAAGCGAACATAGCAACGCCCTAGCGACCGCCTTCTGTCCCGTTCCAGTGCGCCGTGTCTCTTTTTTAGAACGCCAGAACGTGTCCTGTTTAAACGAAGATTTGCGTGCGTTCTTTACAGGCACATAAACACGGTCTCCAGGGGTTAGTGCTCACTGCTTCTCTCTCCTTCTGTTCTTCTGTTTTTCTCTTTCGTGCACCACATATGAGCTTCAATCCCATAACAGAACAGAAATGTGTGTGGACGGTATACTATAAGCACATATCATGCACATACCATAAGCATATTGTGTGTGTATATATAGGGTAACATGGGGGAAGATGTGCATTTACATTTAAATTGTAACATATTTAGATATATAGGTTAGCATGTGCAGGATGATGATGTGTCATGGTGTTATTATAGGAATAAATAGAAACATTCTTGCCAATTTAGACAAAATATAAAAGTATTCAAAGTGTTCATCTTACCCCTCTACGGTGCAGGTAAAGAAGTCTCTCTCCTCTCGTCTTATGACATTAAACTCTGCACAGCACAGGCCATAAATCCATCCGTCCATTTCATCTGGATGGGTTCCACCTTTCTAAAAAGATTTTTGTCCACTCGCATATTTATATATTCTCCGGTTAATATATACGAGTTGCTGTTTTACTGCTTTATGACATTTGGCTCGTGAGAGGAGCGCGGTCTCCACGTGGCCACGCGCAGCTGTGTCTTATTGCCCATTCATAATCGTTACGGCCTCCGGTGGCGCTGACAGACGGATTGTGGAGGCTCCCTCGGTTTCTTTAGAGACCTAAACGAGAGAGACTTGTCTCTTGAAGGGTTCGTGAGATGGCTGGAATATGGCGTATGGCTGCTTTAATCATTAAAAGCCATCAGGAAGGTTCCCGACGGTGTTGTTTAGAGGGTGTGTTGCTGTCCGTGGTGCTGAATGCTGGACAGACACTGGCATTATTTTCAAACAATAATGAGTTGGTGGAGAAATATAATGAAAAACTGTTAGTACGCAATTATATTAATCCAAATTAGCTAAATATTCTGGTCAACTACTTGCAGGGGTTTTTAAAGCCTCAATTATGATGATTCCCTTCTAAAAATGTTATGTTCACCAAGGCTGCGTTAATTTAATAAAAAAAATTATAAGAAATACAATAAAAACAGCAAAATTATGAAATAATATTACACTTTAAAAGAACTGTTGTCTATGTGAATATACTATATATTCCTGTGATCAAAGCTGAGTTTATCATCATTACTCCAGTCTTCAGTGTCACATGACCCTTCACTAATCATTCTCATATGAGGATTTGACACATTTATGATTATTATTATCAATGTTGGTGCTTCATATTTTAATTTCTCAGGATTCTTCGATGAATAAATACAGCATTTATTTGAAACTTTTGTAAAATTGCTGAATAAAAGTATTAATTTCATTAAGTAGTATATACATTGATAAAGCATAACATTATGACCATCTTCCTAATATTGTGTTGGTTCTTCCATTGCTCTGGTCCAGTTCTGATGCTCACGTGCCACTGTTGGTGCTTTGGGCGGTGGACAGGGGTCAGCATGGGCACCCTGACTGGTCAGCGGCTGTGCCGCCCCATACACAACAAACTGAGATGCTCTGTGTATTCTGACACCTTTCTATCAGAACCAGCATTAACTTCTTAAGCAGTTTGAGCTCCAGTAGCTCGTCTGTTTGATCGGACCACACGGGCCAGCCTTCGCTCCCCACGAGCATCAATGAGCCTCGGCCGCCCATGACCCTGTCGACCACTGGTCCTTCCTTGGAGCACTTTTGATAGAGACTGACCACTGCAGACCGGGAACACCCCACAAGAGCTGCAGTTTTGGAGATGCTCTGACCCAGTCGTCTAGCTGTCACAATCTGGCCCTTGTCAAACTCGCTCAAATCCTCACGCTTGCCCATTTTTCCTGCTTCTAACACATCAACTCTGAGGACAAAAAGTTCACTTGCTGCCTAATATATCCCACCCACTAACAGGTGCTATAATGAAGAGATCATCAGTTATTCACTGGTCATAATGTTATGCCTGATCGGTGTGTGTGTGTGTGTATACTGTATATATGCAGTTTTTGTCTCCCAAAACAAAGAAGCGATTCTGAAACGAGTCGTCAGGAATTCCACTCCCACTTCCTGTTGCATACCTACGACTCATTTGCATAATTCCAGCCTATGGTTTTCATTGGCTGCCGGCGAACAGCGTCTGCTTTGCCCCGCCCTCAAACACTGTAGTTGTAGCTGCGACTGGAAGAGTTTGGTTTCCAACACGTGCCGTAAGCGATCGACCAATCACAACAGACTGGGCCGTCCGACCAATCATAGCAGAGCAGCTCTCAGAGAGGCGGGGTTTAGAGAGACTGAATCTTTGAATGAACCGTTTCAGACACTGAGAGAAAAGAGCTGATGCTGCAGTGGAGATTATGAGAGAATTAAAGTGTTTTATGACCTTGGATGCATGGAAACCTGTAGTAGGAGATGCCAAAACAAAACTAGGAGCCTTTACGATAACACTTAAGGCACTTTAGAGTATGTGAATATGAATAGCACACTCGACTTTTATTTAAAAGATCAATGAAAAGTTGGATTCTCGTGCTGTAGGACCGCTTGAGGTGTTGTAGGGACTCTCTCTGAGCTCTTGTGAAGTCGTGTTGTTGGGAGGCATTGCTTTGATGACTCTCTCAGATGTAATGACTCTCTCTCCCAATAATGGCCCTCCTGAGATGTTATTAAAGAACTGGATGGATCTGATTTTAGGGGCATTTCTTTTCACCATGCAGACGACTGTTGAGCATGCACTTGATGGAGGTCGTGAGAGAATTGATGTGTGTGAAATCGCTCTCGCTCTCTCTCTCGCTCTGTGTTTCTCCACCCCGCCTCACCTCCTTCTTTAATGCTTCGAAATCAAGCGCTTCCAAAGAAAGCGTACAAAGGATGAGCCGATCAATGGAGTCTGGGGGGACGTATTGGATCCCGGTGCCAGAGAAAAAGAGATTCAATTTATTGATTAGATCAAAAGTAACAAGAGCAGTTGGTTCGGTTTCACACAACTTCATGAGAACTCGACACAAAATATCTCTTCGCTTGCTTTTCCAGAGGAAAATCATTTTGCTGTTTTACAGCTCAGGAGGCTCTCATTTATGTTTCATTAGATATAAACTCAGTCTCAGATGTTTCTTCGAAAAATGTTGTTGATAATATTTGTCATGCAGTAGGAGTATCAACCATACAGTGACTCTTTAATGGCATACAGAAGACATGGTGGTTTGACCAATCGGATGAAAGGGTTTTGTTCTGGTGCCGCCCACATGTGTGAATTAAGTATTTAAGCCCTAAAACAATTCTTAAATTACAAAAAAAAGGAGCAATCGAGCCATAATCTGGTTGAACAGAGATGTGCAGTGAAATTAATTAAATGAGTTCATTTCACTCAAATGTAATTCATTGTGCTTAATAGAGATTAAAGTTACTTGAACTCAAAATCGGATTATATTAAGCTGAACTTAAACTGAATGAGTGCAGCAGAGCTCTAGTTCCCAGCATGCTTTGCGTCAGACTGTTTAAGGAGAATAAATGTTAAATTTAAAGGTGCAGTTAGAAATATCTGAGAAACGCTGTTGAAAGTGGATCGGAGCAGCACAACACACTTGTAGCCAATCAGCAGTAGTGGGCGTGTCCACTCATGATGGGGGAGGAGAGATAATGAGCCAATCATCAGTAGTGGGTGTGTCCACTCATGATGGGTGAGGAGGGATAATGAGCCAATCAGCAGTAGTGGGCGTGTCCACTCATGATGGGGGAGGAGGGATAATGAGCCAATCATCAGTAGCGGGTATGTCCACTCATGATGGGGGAGGAGAGATAATGAGCCAATCATCAGTAGCGGGTGTGTCCACTCATGATGGGGGAGGAGAGATAATGAGCCAATCATCAGTAGCGGGTATGTCCACTCATGATGGGGGAGGAGAGATAATGAGCCAATCAGTAGTAGCGGGTATGTCCACTCATGATGGGGGAGGAGAGATAATGAGCCAATCAGCAGTAGTGGGCGTGTCCACTCATGATGGGGGAGGAGAGATAATGAGCCAATCAGCAGTAGGGGGCGTGTCCACTCATGATGGGGGAGGAGAGATAATGAGCCAATCAGCAGTAGGGGGCGTGTCCGCTCATGATGGGGGAGGAGAGATAATGAGCCAATCATCAGTAGTGGGCGTGTCCAACCATGATGGTGGAGGAGGGATAATGAGCCAATCAGCAGTAGGGGGCGTGTCTGCTCATGATGGGGGAGGAGAGATAATGAGCCAATCATCAGTAGTGGGCGTGTCCACTCATGATGGGGAGGAGGAATAATGAGCCAATCAGCAGTAGTGGGCGTGTCCACTCATGATGGGGGAGGAGAGATAATGAGCTAATCAGCAGTAGCGGGTGTGTCCACTCATGATGGGGGAGGAGGGATAATGAGCCAATCAGCAGTAGTGGGCGTGTCCACTCATGATGGGGGAGGAGAGATAATGAGCCAATCATCAGTAGAGGGCGTGTCCACTCATGATGGGGGAGGAGCAAGAGTGAGATTTGAAGAAAGACTGTAGAAAGAGAGATGCCTGAGAGACATTACAAAAGAGAGAATGTCAGAGGAATAACACTGGAAAATGAAGGGTCATGATCAGGCAAGAGCTTTAGCTCCAGCGTTAATATTAGCTTTCCAGCGCTGGAGGGACCGAAGCGGGAAGGCCTGACAATAGATGCCGAGGTTGCCTTGTTTCTGCTCCAAACGTGAGTAACACTGGTTTATCCTCAGCGCAAGCTGCATTATCTACTGATTCTGATTGGCAGTCAAAGTTTTTATCTTTCATCAGCTGGAGAAAAAAAGTTCTGAATGTGATTCTATCAATATCGTCTCTGTGTGCTGTTATCGTTTAAGTTGTGCTGTGGACTCTGATATTCTTTTATATTTATAACTATATCTTTATGGTTCTGGTTCTTAGTGTGAATGGGCCTTAAGAGTGTATGAACAGCCTGACACTGAAGCTCTCGTGTGTGTGTGTGTGTGTGTGTGTGTGTGTGTGTGTGTGTGTGTGTGTGTGTGTGTGTGTGTGTGTGTGTGTGTGTGTGTGTGTGTGTGTGTGTGTGTGTGGGTATTCAGCTCATGTCTTCACACACAGGGCGCTGGAAGGCTATAGCACGCGGCATCTGGGCGCTCATCTGCTTCCTAATGACATGCTAATGGCGTTAACGTGCTGCTTGCTGTGGGCACGAGTGTGTGTGTGTGTGTGTGTGTGTGTGTGTGTGTGTGTGTGTGTGTGTGTGTGTGTGTGTGTGTGTGTGTGTGTGTGTGTGTGTGTGTGTGTGTGTGTGTGTGTGTGTGTGTGTGTGTGTGTGTGTGTGTGTGTGTGTGTGTGTGTAGATATATCAATAAAGCCTCGCGGGCTGAAGTGCTCTACAGCTGAGCTCCTAACACAGTTCAGCAGTACATCTGTAAGTCCCGATGTTCTCCGATGATCCTGACTCAGGGCTCCACCGCTGTGACTAGACTTTAGTTTGCAGGACTGATGGTGTTGATCTTCAACTCGAAATGTCCAACTTCCTACTTAGAATTTGAAATGATGAGAGTAAGATCCAGAGAAATGGACACAGCTTACTAGCTGCTTTTAAGCAATTCAGATTCATCAGTAAGTCAAGTTTGTGCTTTGAAAAAAGGACAAAAGCACATAACAAAATAACTAAAATGACTAAAACTGACAAAAATAAATTAAAGATAAATAGGAATATTAAAAAAAACTCTTAAAAAGGACAAAAGCACTTAACAAAATGACTACAAAAAATTCATTAAAGTAAACAGAAATATAAAAAAAACATTAAACAGCACAAAATCACAATAAAACAACTAAACCTGAAATAAAAATAAAATAAAGCCATAAATAGAAATATCTTTTTTAAAATATTAAAAAGGACAAAAGCACATTCAAAAAATGACTAAAACTGAAATAAAAATAAATTAAAGTTAAATAAAAATATATACTAAATATTACAAAGGACAAAAGTACATCATAAAATGACTAAAGCTGAAATAAATAAAACATTAAAGCCATAAATAGAAATATATATTTTTTAAATATTAAAAAAAGGACACAAGCACATAAAATGGCTACAAAAAACGATTTAAAGATAAACAGAAATATAAAAAAATTATTAAAAGCACAAAACCACAACAAAATGACTAACGCTGAAATAAAAAAATAATAATAGAAATATAAAAAAGTATTAAAAAGGACAAAAGCATATAACAAAATGACTAAAACGTAAATAAAAATAAATTAAAATTAAATAGAAATATATAAAAACTATTAAAAAGGACAGAAGCACGTAACAAAATCACAAAAATGACTAAAACTGAAATAAAAATAAATTAAAGCCATAAATATAATTAAACATAAAAAAAGGACAAAAGCGCATTCAAAAAATGACTTTGAGAAATAAATAAAAAACGAATAAAAACTTGAACTATTAAATTAAATTACAATACAAACGGAAAATATACAAATATAAAAATAAAGGCTAATTGAGAGTCTGAATGAAAGTAAAAGCACACATGACAGTGGAACAGCAGCAAAGGTTTGTGTTTGTGTTGTTGAATATATCCCACATCATCCGGCTCAAATCCCAGTCCAGGCGTCCGCGGGCGGGACGGACTCGGGCATGTGTGACGCTAGTGTGTAAAAGTGAGTAAGTGCAGGTGCTCATGAATATTCATCTTCCGGAGAGAAGGCCCCACTGTCTGAACATGAACCCCATTAGCATGTGAAGACTAGCCTCATGATCGCATCACGGGATCCTGCCCGTCCGTTTATTGACCATCATCTGTGCTCCTCACAGGAATCCTGAGGCATTGTGTCCTGGATTCCCATGATGACTGCAGTTAGTGTTATTCAGCACTTCTGAAGCCATGTAATTATGAGTTATCATGCAAACACTGCAACATAGAGAGCTTAGGGCTGTAAATATATGATTTGATTCATTGAAAGTAGAACTACATTTGTTCGCAACTGGTTCAAGTCTGGTTGGTTGGATTTATTGTAAATATATGCGTTGGCAACAATTTGATTTGATTACAAATAAATTATTAAGTACAATTTTAAGTTTGTTCACAATTGGTTAAAATCTTTTTTTTATTTATTTTATTATAATTTATAATAATAATAATAATTGTTGTTATATGTCTTCCAAATTCTTTAATTTATTTTATTTATTGTTTTAAAAAGTTTATTGTTAGTTCATGTTAGCTCAGGTCCATTAAATAATATTATTAACATATACAACTTATGATTTTAATAAAATATGATTAAATGTTGTTGTTGTTATTATTATTATTATTATTATTATTCATTGATAAAATGTCTTCCAAATTCAGATTGTTTTTATTATTTTTATATTTTTATTTTATTTTATTTTTCTTGCATTTTTTTACTTTTATACCTACAAATTCTGTAATTTTTTAATGTATTTATTTGTTTGTTTGTTTAGTTTTTTCTTGCATTTTATTATTTATTTTATTTTTTTATTTTATTTTATTTTATTTTTTTTTTTTATTTTTTTTTTTTTATTAATTAATTAATTTATTTGTTTGTTTGTTTATTTATTTTTTGTTTTTAATGTCTTCCAAATTCTGGGTTATTTATTTTATAAAAAAGTTTTTTATAAAAGTTTGATTGTCCATCCAGCTTTTTATTTATTGCTTTATTAATATTTTAGCAAATTTTTATATATATATATATATATATAATTTTTTATTATTTTTTTTTACTTGTTCGTTGTTAGATATTAGCTCAGGTCATTTAAATAATATTAACAGATGTATTAATGTACTATTAAATGTTGAACTTCCTGAAGTATTTTTCATTGTTAGTTCTGTTAGTAAACTAGTGTTACCCAGTGGGATCTCACAGTAAAGTGTTAGCCGTTGGTTTACATTTGAGATGCTGTTTATGTTGATATCCAAATCTCTGAAAATGAGTGTGGCAGAACTTCTCAAACCTCCAGAAACTAATGAGCCCACACTGGGAGTGGAGAGCGAGGATGCAGGGCTGCTTTCCAGCGGCAGAAAGAAAGTTTAATGAGTGAAATCTGTGTTTGGTAATTACAGCTCGCTCCCTGAAGGACTGGAGCAGCGAGACACGCACACACACTGAACATATGCTAACATCTTTCTGTGTCTGTTTAAGGCAACCCAACAACACGGTCAGCAAAACCGGAGCCAGGCGTGTGGGATTATAGGATGTGTGGAAATCAGAAAGTGCAGTGTGGATCTGAGCAGTCTGAAGTCCTGCCAGAGCGCGAGAGAGTTTCCATTATCTGTGTGTATAGTGGGAGTTGCTGCACATAAACATGACACTTCCAGCTCAAAAGTTCCCGCTTCTTGGATGAGCGTGCAGTGAGAGTGTGGCGGCTTTGCTCTTGCACACCATTGAGGGAAGTGCAGAGAGAAGAGTCCTGCTCCTGTGATATTTGGTCCTGAATCCCCACGATAATACAGTTATTGTGCTGTGAAACAAGTGAAGTAATAATGACTTACACTCACCTAAAGGATTATTAGGAACACCTGTTCAATTTCTCATTAATGCAATTATCTAATCAACCAATCACATGGCAGTTGCTTCAGTGCATTTAGGGGTGTGGTCCTGGTCAAGACAATCTCCTGAACTCCAAACTGAATGTCGGAATGGGAAAGAAAGGTGATTTAAGCAATTTTGAGTGTGGCATGGTTGTTGGTGCCAGACGGGCCGGTCTGAGTATTTCACAATCTGCTCAGTTACTGGGATTTTCACGCACAACCATTTCTAGAGTTTACAAAGAATGGTGTGAAAAGGGAAAAACATCCAGTATGCGGCAGTCCTGTGGGCCAAAATGCCTTGTTGATGCTAGAGGTCAGAGGAGAATGGGCCGACTGATTCAAGCTGATAGAAGAGCAACTCTGACTGAAATAACCACTCGTTACA
Organism: Romanogobio albipinnatus; assembly: GCA_023566225.1. Lineage (NCBI taxonomy): Eukaryota > Metazoa > Chordata > Actinopteri > Cypriniformes > Gobionidae > Romanogobio > Romanogobio albipinnatus. Next base: position 6,379,430 of record CM042247.1, on the reverse strand, counting down.
ACCGAGGTATGCAGCAAAGCATTTGTGAAGCCACAACACGCACAACCTTGAGGCGGATGGGCTACAACAGCAGAAGACCCCACCGGGTACCACTCATCTCCACTACAAATAGGAAAAAGAGGCTACAATTTGCACGAGCTCACCAAAATTGGACAGTTGAAGACTGGAAAAATGTTGCCTGGTCTGATGAGTCTGGATTTCTGTTGAGACATTCAGATGGTAGAGTCAGAATTTGGCGTAAATAGAATGAGAACATGGATCCATCATGCCTTGTTACCACTGTGCAGGCTGGTGGTGGTGGTGTAATGGTGTGGGGGATGTTTTCTTGGCACACTTTAGGCCCCTTAGTGCCAATTGGGCATCGTTTAAATGCCACGGCCTACCTGAGCATTGTTTCTGACCATGTCCATCCCTTTATGACCACCATGTACCCATCCTCTGATGGCTACTTCCAGCAGGATAATGCCCCATGTCACAAAGCTCGAATCATTTCAAATTGGTTTCTTGAACATGACAATGAGTTCACTGTACTAAAATGGCCCCCACAGTCCCCAGATCTCAACCCAATAGAGCATCTTTGGGATGTGGTGGAGCGGGGGCTTCGTGCCCTGGATGTGCATCCCACAAATCTCCATCAACTGCAAGATTCCAGTTTCGAGAGCTGGATTTTATTTTTATTTTAATTTTATTGTTTGTTTATTTTCCTTTTTTTTTTCCTTTTTTTTTTTCCTTTTTTTTTTTATTAATTTTTTTTTTGTATTTTTGCCACTTTTACTTGTAACTTTTTTGTATCAAGATGCCACACACTCCTGATCACAGTCAAGATGCCACACACTCCTGATCACAGTCAAGATGCCACACACTCCTGATCACAGTCAAGATGCCACACACTCCTGATCACAGTAAAGATGCCACACACTCCTGATCACAGTCAAGATGCCACACACTCCTGATCACAGTCAAGATGCCACACACTCCTGATCACAGTAAAGATGCCACACACTCCTGATCACAGTCAAGATGCCACACACTCCTGATCACAGTCAAGATGCCACACACTCCTGATCACAGTCAAGATGCCACACACTCCTGATCACAGTCAAGATGCCACACACTCCTGATCACAGTCAAGATGCCACACACTCCTGATCACAGTCAAGATGCCACACACTCCTGATCACAGTCAAGATGCCACACACTCCTGATCTCAGTCAAGATGCCACACACTCCTGATCACAGTAAAGATGCCACACACTCCTGATCACAGTCAAGATGCCACACACTCCTGATCACAGTCAAGATGCCACACACTCCTGATCACAGTCAAGATGC
>CM042247.1:6360598-6368098 GCA_023566225.1 Romanogobio albipinnatus | reverse complement strand
TACATTAGTGTTTGGGGAATGTTTTCTGGTTTCATCCCAATTTCATTATTTCACACTTTCTTTGGCACAGTGCTTTTGTTGTGTTTCTAGTCACGAAAACACAGATCCTATAGACCTGAAGACTTTAGATTTATCATTGCAATAACATTTTGATGAGGAATATAACAGTAGTACAGATTGTGAACCAACAGGTCGACTGCAAGGACGAACTACAGCCACCAATACAGCATTACTATCATCTGTCCTTCACACACACTTCTGTACTGTTGTGTGTTCTGCTTATTTAAGTTTCTGTAGGAAGTCTCGACGAGTGGAGCATGCGCTTAGCTCGAGAACAGTTAAATGTATTATATCGCTGTACTCATTCAGCAAGTGCTATGCTAATGCTATCAAAGCTAATAATAATCACGCTGGAAAAACAGCTGCGATGATGCCTGAGAAATGAAAACGCTTCACCCAGCATGTTCACTTGTGTCAGGAATAATCAACTTGACCTAGAAATTACATTTGGAATAATATTTTTGGACAACGATGTTGGCCCATATTATGGCTTCTTCATGGATTCTTAGCACATGAATTCATTTTTTAATGGAAATCTTGTCATTTACCTGCGTGTGTGTGTGTGTGTGTGTGTTAAATTGTCAGGCATCTGGCCACCTGATGAACGTTCCCTCTTGCATTGTTTGACATCCTCCGCCTGCTGTTCAAAGACCACCCGAGAGCCTGCGGTCGTGCGCTCGCTGAAGGATAACGCTATTTTAAGACACAGCACACACCGCTTTAGGCCATTGTGTCTGATTCTATTTATCCCATTCAGGAGTGTGTGTGTGGGTTAATAATCAGAGCCCACGCTGCACGAGTACATTGTGTTTGTTTGTTGATGTGTTTAAAGGGAGAGTTCAGCCAGAAACGATGGCTCTATCATCATGTGCTCGACTCGTGTCGTCACTAACCCGTGTGACTGGAACACAAAAGGATAATCATATTCTCTAGCGCTCAGATCTCACGCCTACATTCACCAGAAATACAACCACAAACTGTGTGTGTGTGTGTGTGTGTGTCTGTGTGTGTGTGTCTGTGTCTCTGTGTCTCTGTGTCTCTGTGTGTCTGTGTATCTGTGTGTGTGTGTGTGTGTGTGTGTGTGTGTGTGTGTGTCTGTGTCTCTGTGTGTGTGTCTGTGTCTCTGTGTGTCTGTGTATCTGTGTGTGTCTGTGTCTCTGTGTGTCTGTGTATCTGTGTGTGTCTGTGTCTCTGTGTGTGTGTCTGTGTCTCTGTGTGTCTGTGTATCTGTGTGTGTGTGTGTGTGTGTGTGTGTCTGTGTGTGTGTGTGTGTGTGTGTGTGTGTGTGTGTGTGTGTGTGTGTGTGTGTGTGTGTGTGTGTGTGTGTGTGTGTGTGTGTGTGTGTGTGTGTGTGTGTGTGTGTGTGTGTGTCTGTGTGTCTGTCTGTCTGTCTGTCTGTCTGTGTGTGTGTGTGTGTGTGTGTGTGTGTGTGTGTGTGTGTGTGTGTGTCATTATGTGCCATATGACTGACAATTTAACAGTTAAATACTTATTATATATATTTATTATTTCATATTTTGTCATATATATTTAATACTTAATTAATTTTACTGCTTTTAGTTTACTAATTGTATTTATTTATTTTAATTTACTCATTTAATTAATTTATTTTATTTTACTAATTTTATTTATTTTATTTGCTTATTTTTATTTACTTATTTATTTATTTATTGTTTATTTTATTTACTTATTTTAGTTTATTTATTTGATTTACTCATTTTATTTTTTTATTACTTTTTTATTTACTTATTTTATTTTATTTACTCATTTTAATTATTTATTTACTTATTTTATTTATTTTATTTTATTTTATTTACTTATTTTATTTAATTAGTTTATTTATTATTTATTTTATTTATTTATTTTATTTACTTATTTTATTTAATTGAATTATTTTATTTATTATTCATTTTATTTACCTATTTTATTTATTTATTTACTTATTTTATTTATTCGTTTTTTATTTATTTACTTATTTCATTTATTATTTTTTAATTATTTATTTTATTTACTCATTTTAATTATTTTATTTATTCATTTTAATTATTTTATTAATTTTATTTTATTTATTTATTTATTTACTCCTTTTATTTATTTTTTTATTTTATTTTTTTATTTTATTTACTTATATTATTTCATTTATTTATTTATTAGTTTTTTATTTACTTATTTTGTTTTATTTACCTTTTTTAATTTATTTAATTTATTTACTTATTTTATCTTATTTACTTTTTTATTTTATTTATTTTATTTGTTTATTTTGTATTTTTTGCCAAAAACATGGTACTTTGGATTAGAATTCAATTTTTTTTATATATATATTAGTGGTGGGCATCGATTAAAAAAAATTAACTAATTAATCGCACTTTTTTCTGTAATTAATCGCGATTAATCGCAAGTTTTTAATATTTTACGTTTTTAATATTTTGATATTGTAATAATTTCAGTTACTCTCCAAATTAATGTATAAACAATTTAAAGACAGCATATTTTAAATATGTGTTGTATTGTCATGTTTTTATGAATGAAGGCCAGTATCACTGATACTAAAGTGTCTATGAAACATTAATGACGTTACATTACAGTATAACTGAAAGCTCCCAATTTCAACATTTATTAGGCTTTAAAAAAAAACTACTTTTAATTTAAGTGAATTTAAAACAATCTTAACATAAACCCAAAATAATAAATGTTATATTTACCCATGGCCTTCCCTGTTATACATATACAGAAATGTAATAGTTATCTTTCTTAACTGCATAAATAATACATTAAATATAGATGAATCATCATTAAAGCTACAATTTTCTCTGTTCCCGTTGTTCTTTGATGAACATTAATGACAGGCATCATCAGCGCTCCTGTCACTTTAAGAACAGCCGCATATCTCACGCGCTGTCCCGCGCATCTCATTTCCTCACAACTCTTTAAGTTCATTTAAGACGTTATTGAACTAATTTAAGACCCTAATATGAGAATACTCAAAGTCATCTGTGTTATTGTTTGTTCAAGAGCAAAAGAGAACTCGATGTGAGCAGGAAACTGACGCGAGTCTATCTATGCGTCGAGTGTGTGTGTGTGTGTGTGTGTGTGTGTGTGTGTGTGTGTGTCACTGGAACGGGGAAAAACGGACACTGCGTTATTTGCGTTAAATATTTTAATTGCGTTAAGCTGAAAAAATTAATCGCCCGCGTTAACGCGTTAATTTGCCCAGCCCTAATATATATATATATATATATTCAATTGTGTGTGTGTGTGTGTGTGTGTGTGTGTGTGTGTGTGTGTGTGTGTGTGTGTGTGTGTGTGTGTGTGTGTGTGTGTGTGTGTAGACCAAAGCAAGGTATCTTGTACTTGTATCCTTTACTTCATGTACACTTTATTAAACGACGTCTTTGCAGATGACCTCCGACCTTCGATCTTCAACCGTACTAATAAGCAAAAATTACTTCAGATAAACAAACAAGCAATCCCACTTTAAAACACAACCAATCCCAGCCCAGGTGAGAAATAGTAAAGTAACGCATTACTTTCTAACAAGTAACTTTTTTATGGAGTAACGGAATATTGTAACACATTTACTTTTAAAAGTAACTTTCCCCAACATTGATTATTAGTAATTATCATCTAGATATTTTAACAAAATATTTAATTTCACCTTCATGCCAGGAAGGGGCCGTCCCCAAACGGTTCCCACAAAATTGGGAGCATGAAATTGTCCAAAATGTCTTGGTGAAGCATTAAGAGTTCCTTTCACTGGAACTAAGAGGCCAAGCCCTGAAAAACAACCCCAACCCCAGTTTTGGAGCAACATGAGAAAAATGACAGAATTATTATACAGGGTTGAGCGGTCCACGGTGTTCTAAAGACTTTATTAGGCATGTTTCATAAATCATGGCTGAATTAAAATCATCCTTTAAGAGCTTTCCAGACATGGAAGGACACATTTCGGGAACATTAAGCAATGTTTAGCAGGCGTGACGTCCTCACAGGAGGATATAACGGATGGAGACGCTAAACACACACACACTCTTACACTTACGTGTGTGTGTGTGTGTTGAAAGTGTTGTTTCGGCAGGCGTGTGTGAGACGGATGGAGCTGAAGCAAATGGAACTTCTGACCAAATCTGAGGTGCTATTTGGACCTGAAAACACATTTGAGTGTATTTTTGTCTTCTGGTATATTTCATTAGTGGACGAATCGCACCGAAACATGTCATATTCCACCCCCAAAAACAGGAATTCATATTTTGGATATGGGGGAAGAAACATATTTTTTTGGATCATTAAGATTTTTTGCCTCTCTACAATATTTTCATGAAGATTAAATTAATTTCCTCCAAATTCCCATTACTGTAATGTGTCCTGACATCTTGCTTTTGGGTTTTTTGTCCTCGTTAGATTCTTATTAATTTAATGCAATACATTTTTTCGTCATATTTCACTGGGGTGGATGTTGTCACGCTTCTTTTTAATATCTCTGATAGTTCATCCTATAAAAAGACTCCTGTGTGCGTGTGTTTATGTGAGTGTGTGTGTGTGTGTGTGTGTGTGCGTTTATGTGAGTGTGTTAGTGTGTGTGTGTGGGCATATGGAGGGATCAGAGAGCTCTGGAATTTCATCAAAAATATCTTCATTTGTGTCCTTCAAGATGAACGAAGGTTTGGAGCGACATGAGAGTGTATAATTAATGACAGAATTGACATTTTGGGGTGAACTAACCCTTTAAATGGGTGTTCACTTTTCTCAGTGATAATTTTATCAGCTGATGTAATAATATGTTTTTAACATTGTCCGATACATTGTTTTAATTAGATGACTGATTTACTGTTCTCAGTGGGTTAAACAGACCAATGGTCATTGAAAAAACTGTTATACGAAAATTAAATACTGTTGCTACCTCTTGTAGTACATAACGTTTTTCACTTGAAGTCAGCTTTATGTAAAGGTGAAAAAAATAAGCTACTGTGTTTTGCACAGTTGCATTGTCATTTTAAAGTGAATAAATGTTTTGTATTGAGATGCTGGTTTACTGTTTCATGGTCATTTAAAAAAAAGTAACAATGTGTGGCTTACAAGGAGACATTTGTAAATATTACTTAAATGATTATATTGGATATACTTAAAACTATAATTTTTTTAATTGATCAAATTGAGTTGCTATTACTTAAGAGTCCAAGTTGAAAACATGCAAATAGTTGCCTCAATTTTATTGAGTAAAACGGGCACAGTATTTTTTATCGTGTGTGCGTTTAAATGAGTGTGTGTGTGTGTGTGTGTGTGTGTGTGTGTGTGTGTGTGTGTGTGTGTGTGTGTGTGTGTGTGTGTGTGTGTGTGTGTGTGTGTGTGTGTGTGTGTGTGTGTGTGTGTGTGTGTGTGTGTGTGTGTGTGTGTGTGTGTGTGTCACAGGGGCAGTGTGGGGGGATAGAAAATACGGTTTGTAAGGTATAAAAACCATTACGCCTATGGAATGTCCCCACATTTCACAAAAACACCCCTGTGTGTGTGTGTGTGTGTGTGTGTGTGTGTGTGTGTGTGTGTGTGTGTGTGTGTGTGTGTGTGTGTGTGTGTGTGTGTGTGTGTGTGTGTGTGTGTGTGTGTGTGTGTGTGTGTGTGTGTGTGTGTGTGTGTGTGTGTGTGTGTTTATATATATTATATATATCTAAAATACTAATAACTGTTCTGAATTAGACACGTTTTTCCATTCCTTAAAGTCATCAAAATAATTTAATGTATTTCAACTTCATTCTTTAAATAAACATGTTTAAGTATTAAATAATTATTACATTATTATTATATTAAATATATACTGTATATATTAATAAATAAATGCTAGATTTTGGGGAACAACCTCCTTCCCTCAGTTAGAGCATTGAAGATGGGTCGAGGCTGGGTCTTCCAACATGACAATGACCCGAAGCACACAGCCAGGATAACCAAGGAGTGGCTCTGTAAGAAGCATATCAAGGTTCTGGCGTGGCCTAGCCAGTCTCCAGACCTAAACCCAATAGAGAATCTTTGGAGGGAGCTCAAACTCTGTGTTTCTCAGCGACAGGCCAGAAACCTGACTGATCTAGAGAAGATCTGTGTGGAGGAGTGGGCCAAAATCCCTCCTGCAGTGCAAACCTGCTGAAAAACTACAGGAAACGTTTGACCTCTGTAATTGCAAACAAAGGCTACTGTACCAAATATTAACATTGATTTTCTCAGGTGTTCAAATACTTATTTGCAGCTGTATCATACAAATAAATAGTTAAAATCATACATTGTGATTTCTGGATTTTTTTGTTAGATTATGTCTCTCACAGTGGACATGCACCTACGATGACAATTTCAGAAGTGGGAGAACTTGCAAAATAGCAGCGTGTTCAAATACTTGTCTTCCTCACTGTATAATATATATTTTAAATAATATATAATAATATCAAAATATGAATAACATTGTAATAATATTGTTTATATTTGAAAATATATACACAATGTTTTTTTGTTTTGTTGCCAAAACACTGTACTTTGAAGGATAGTACATTTAAAGTAATTTATTTTTAAATTAATTCAAATTGAATTTATTAAATTATATATATATATATATATATATAACTGTAACACATTGAGTTGAATGACTTGTACAGTGAATGTGATTATACTTAAGATCTTAAGGCAGCGACTGAATTTACTCAAGCATTTCTCATCCAACATTACACACACTCATGTTTATATCTGTGCAGTCTCACAGGACGTCAGCTATAGTGTCTCATTTGCTTCTATCTGCATTTCTCCAAAGGGAATTCAGAGCAAACTTCTGACACTGTGTTGGGGACGAGCTATAAGGCAGCACTGAGATGTTCCACTGGGTTTCCATTAGTATCCCATCAGCCCCTCTGGTGATGTTTCAGGTCAGTGAACATCAGCTGTAAGCATTCCTGTGAGAATAATAACATATCATCGCACATGATCATAGCACACCACCCACTGCACACCGTGAAGCTCTCGCTCGTGACATGAGCTTGATTTGCACCACCGCGGGACTCTATTTTAACCATCCCATAATGCACCTCTCCAGAGCAGCTCATGTATATCTCACATTAATGCACACATAATTATGACATGCTCTCGGTGCATTGAGTCGATGATGTTTGCAGTGGAGAAAGCGTGTTTTCTTCATTTCAGGAGAGTGAAATCGCATTAGTGCCCCTGTTATGCTATTCTAAAGGCTCATGATGTTGTTTTGGAGTCTCATACAACAGGTTTACACGCATCAAAAACATAATATCCAGCTCTTATCTCTCAGTGTCTGAAACGGTCCATTCATAGATTCAGTCTCTCTAAACCCCGCCTTTCTGAGAGCTGCTCTGCTCTGATTGGTCGGACGGCCCAGTCTGTTGTGATTGGTCTACTCTGCTCTGATTGGTCAGACGGCCCATAGATATACATAATAAAGGC
>CM042247.1:6315598-6350598 GCA_023566225.1 Romanogobio albipinnatus | reverse complement strand
TTTCCTGCAACTCAATTCAGAAAAAAATTAATTTTTAATTAATGGACAAAAAAGCTCCACAAGTAGTAACCTAGAATACTGTCTAACACTTGATGGCTGCTCTGTCAAGTCCTCGTCTGTAAATTAACCATATAAACTAAATTACTGATCTAATTACTGATCTAAAGCCCACATTGTCACTGTATGATAAATGAAATGAACTGATGACATCACCGTTTTCTTCAGAACGGCTGCATTATAAAATTATGCTGCATTATTTTCCTGTTTAACACTGTAAAGCTGCTTTGAAACAATCTGCATTGTTAAAAGCGCTATATAAATAAGGTTGACTTGACTTTACTTGACTTGAAAAGTGAGAGTAGAGAGTCAAACAAATATTTAAAATATATTTTGCATGTGAGTTTGTACTATAACCGTGGATTATTTGCGATCATTTATTAGGATATAGAACTGATCATGTGCATTATAAAACATTCAGTCTCTATTGTGTTACCTGTTATTCCTGATGACATCATCTGACAACACTAGGTGTGTTACCATGGCGATTAAGCAAAGAAACTTTTTAGTCCCTTAAACACAAACTTCCTGTCACGACTTTGGTCCCTGACAGCAGGAACATCCACCGCCTGCATGCAGTCACGAATCAACCCTAACCCAACCTCTAAATGAAGCTTTTTATACATGTTCTGTAATTGAGACTTGATGATCTGCTGCTTTAAATAGCCGATGTTCTCCGCCTCGTCTCATCGCTCTCCAGAACAGGCCGTGTTGAACTGATTTACTGAACGACTCTCCAGATGATCGACTTCAGTTGTTAAACTACGCGATACAGCACACACTCCAGTTTTAATCAGTTGCAACTGTTTTCTATTGATTTTTCGCTGCAATGAAATCTATTTATAATCAACATTTCATCAACTCCGTCCACCATCTTTAATGGGTTTTTTCACTGAGCATGTTGCAAAAGCCCACCCTTTGCAGCTCTAACAGCTTCAGCTCTTCTGGGAAGGCTTTCCTCAAGGTTTAGGAGTGTGTTTATGGGGATTCTTCTAGAAGCGCATGTGTGAGGTCAGGCTCTGATGTTGGACGAGAAGGCCTGGCTCTCAGTCTCCGCTCTAATTCATCCCAAAGGTGTTCTATCGGGTTGAGGTCAGGACTCTGTGCAGGCCAGTCCAGTTCCTCCACACCAAACTCGCTCATCCGTGTCTTTATGGAGCGGCGCTTTGTGCACTGGTCAGTCATGTTGGGACAGGAAGGGGCCGTCCCCAAACTGTTCCCACAAAGCTGGGAGCATGAAATTGTCCAAAATGTCTTGGTGAAGCATTAAGAGTTCCTTTCACTGGAACTAAGAGGCCAAGCCCTGAAAAACAACCCCACCCCATAATGCAAGTGCACTGCAAGTTGACTTTCTGACTTGGCTTGTATGCATATTCAGTACATACATATAGCCTATGTAAATATATATACATACACCGATCTTCATCACGGCATTAGGACATTAACTGTAGTTGTTGTAGTTGGCTTTAGAAAGTGGCGTGTATGTTTACACAAAGTCATGATGTCATGTTGTCAAATAAGGTCACTAAAATTTAAATTAGATTAGATTTACACCAATCAGGCATAACATTATGAACACTGATGATCTCTTCATCTCCCGTTAGTGGGTGGGATATATTAGGCAGCAAGTGAACATTTTGTCCTCAGAGTTGATGTGTTAGAAACAGGAAAAATGGGCAAGCGTGAGGATTTGAGCGAGTTTGACAAGGGCCAGATTGTGTCGGCTAGACGACTGGGTCAGAGCATCTCCAAAACTGCAGCTCCTGTGGGGTGTTCCCGGTCCGCAGTGGTCGGTGTCTATCAAAAGTGCTCCAAGGAAGGAACAGTGGTGACCCGGAGACAGGGTCATGGGCGGCCGAGGCTCATTGATGTTCGTGGGGAGTGAAGGCTGGCCCGTGTGGTCCGATCAAACAGACGAGCTACTGGAGCTCAAACTGCTCAAGTTAATGCTGGTTCTGATAGAAAGGTGTCAGAATACACAGAGCATCTCAGTTTGTTGTGTATGGGGCGGCACAGCCGCTGACCAGTCAGGGTGCCCATGCTGACCCCTGTCCACCGCCCAAAGCACCAACAGTGGCACGTGAGCATCAGAACTGGACCAGAGCAATGGAAGAAGGTGGCCTGGTCTGATGATCACGTGTTCTTCTGCATCACGTGGATGGCCGGGTGTGTGTGCGTGGCTTACCTGGGGAACACATGGCACCAGGTGCACTATGGGAAGAAGGCATGGCGGCGGAGGCAGTGATGCTTTGGGCAATGTTCTGCTGGGAAACCTTGGGTCCTCCATCCATGTGGATGTTACTTTGACACGTCCCACCTACCTAAGCATTGCTGAGACCATGTCCAGCCTTTCATGGAAACACAAATTGTACACAAATTTACAGCTTTACAATTATGAAGGATGTCTTACTCGTATCTGAACGACCACGTTGTGCACCGTTAAAACTGATTTTTGCTTTATTTTATTATTTGTTTGTAAAGTCAGTGGAGGGCATTTCCTGTGAAACACTTTGAGTGCAGATTAGATGTCGGAGAAATGAATGTGAATGTGAGGGATTTCACTACTCCAGAAGAAGTGTAATAAACACACTGTGCTTATGTTGCCTCGGTGGGCAGCTCTCTAGGGATCGTAATAAAGCCGCTGTCTTTGACTTCTCGTCTGTATGAAAGTGTGCCGTGCTCCGTCGGCCTCCCTGTGAGGAATTAACAGGAGCTGCTCTCTGTTCCGTGAGATTGTGATCAGTGCGCTTCGTTTTGTCCTTTCATCTTCCGAGCGAGAGAAGATCTTATCGGGCAGATGTCGAGCCGCGGCTCAGATAAGAGAAAGTGTGTGTGCGATACGAGCGAGCTGGTTTGCATTAGAGCTCAGACAGATGTGAGCGCGCACACGGACGGGAACATCCCGCTGGAGCTGCTGTTTACTGGAGGAATTGAATCTGAAGGGTCGAGACATGTGTAGGTGAAGTAAATGTCAGTTGTATATGTGTGTGTGTGTGTCCAAATGTCCCTGCAAAAATCTAAAACCTACTTTGTCGTTCCGAGAGGGAAATCAAATCATATGGAGACTCTGTGGGTCAGCTTTTTTCTGTCGGTCTATCAGGGTTAAGGAAGGTCGTGACCCTGAGACCTGCCGCGTGCATCACTCTCACTCCTCAGAGACACACACAGTCACACACACTCGTGCCAATGGGCTTTTAGCACACTTGTTAGAGCACTTGTGTGTTCATACACTTGCACATACATTCATGCTGCCCGAGGCAGAAATAGACAGAGAGTTTTTTTTACTTTTGTAGACATTTTCTTCACTTTTAAATAACATAAAAAAATATATTTAGTCTCTCTCTCTCTATACACACACACACACACACACGGTAGACACCACTATTTAAAAAAGAAACATATTTACACACACAAGGCACATGCTCTTTGATCAAGCTGACAGAATGCTAGTAAAGGTGTGTGTGTGTGTGCAGAGTGAAATTTGGGTGATGGGTAAAAATCAGTTCAGGATTACATTTACATTTACATTTAGTCATTTAGCAGACGCTTTTATCCAAAGCGACTTACAAATGAGAGCAATAGAAGCAGCTAGAACAGTCAAGGGCAACAGTATGTAACAGTATGTAAGTGCTGTAACAAGTCTCAGTTAATCTAGCAAAGAACACATAGGACAGAAGTTTTTTTTTTTTTTTTTTTTTTTTTTTTTTTTTTTTTTAAATAGACAGACAGACAGACAGAAAATGAATAGAATGTTAAGTGCTAATCTTGATTGGTAAGGTACCGCTGGAAGAGATGTGTCTTTAGCCGTTTTTTGAAAATGGCTACAGACTCGGCTGCTCGAATTGAGATGGGCAGGTCATTCCACAGGGTGGGTGCGGTCCAGGAAAAGGTCCGTGAGAGTGATTTCATGCCTCTTTGGGATGGCACTACAAGGCGTCGTTCACTGGCAGAACGTAAGCTCCTGGAGGGTGTGTAAGTCTGAACAAGCGAGTTTAGGTATCTTGGTGCAGAGCCAGTGGTTGTTTTGAAGGCGAGCACCAGTGTCTTGAATTTGATGCGAGCTGCTATTGGGAGCCAGTGGAGACTGATGAAGAGAGGCGTGACGTGTGCTCTCTTCGGCTCGTTAAAGACCACCCTTGCCGCTGCATTCTGGATCAGTTGCAAGGGTTTGACAGTACATGCCGGAAGGCCCGCTAGAAGAGCATTACAGTAGTCCAGTCTGGAGAGAACAAGAGCTTGGACCAGGAGTTGTGTGGCATGCTCTGATAGGAAGGGTCTAATCTTCCTAATGTTGTATAACGCAAATCTGCAGGACCGGGTTGTTGCAGTAATGTGGTCAGTGAATTTTAGCTGATCATCAATCACAACTCCAAGATTCCTGGCTGTCCTGGACGGAGTTATGGTTGATGATCCTAGCTGAATGGAGAGATTGTGATGAAGTGCTGGGTTGGCTGAGACCACAAGCAGTTCTGTCTTTGCAAGGTTGAGTTGCAGGTGATGTTCCTTCATCCAGGCAGAAATGTCTGTTAGGCAGGCGGCGATACGAACACCAACCGTGGGATCATCTGGTTGAAATGAGAAGTAGAGTTGAGTGTCGTCGGCATAGCAGTGATAGGAAACGCCATGTTTCTGAATGACAGATCCCAGTGATGACATGTAGATGGAGAAGAGAAGTGGTCCAAGCACTGAGCCCTGTGGAACTCCAGTGGCTAGATGATGTGACTTAGACACTTCGCCTCTCCATGACACCGTGAAGGACCTACCTGAGAGGTAAGACTTTAGCCACTGGAGAGCAGTTCCTGAGATGCCCATCTTCATGAGAGTTGACAGGAGGATCTGGTGGTTAACTGTGTCAAAAGCAGCAGACAAATCCAGTAAGATAAGTACTGTGGATTTGGATGCCGCTCTTGCCTGTCTCAGTGCCTCCGTAACCGAGAGTAGGGCAGTCTCCGTTGAGTGGCCGCTTTTGAAGCCGGATTGATTGCTGTCCAGGAGGTTGTTCTGTTCAAGAAACGTGGAGAGCTGGTTAAACACAACTCGCTCAAGTGTCTTTGCAATGAAAGGCAGAAGGGATACCGGTCTGTAGTTTTCTAAAAGTGCTGGGTTAAGAGAGGGTTTCTTAAGCAGTGGGGTTACCCGAGCCTGCTTAAATGCTGTGGGGAAGGTCCCGGTGTGAAGAGAGGTGTTAACAATGTGAGTGAGTGCAGGAGTAACAGAAGAAGAAATGGCCTGAAGGAGGTGAGTGGGGATAGGATCAAGCGGACAGGTAGTGGGATGGTTGGAAAGGATGAGTTTGGAGACATCTGTTTTGGAGAGCAGACAGAAGGAGGGAAGCGTATGTGTGATAGTTTTTGAGATGTGCGTGTCGGTTTGCGGTGTGGAGAATTGGCTGCTGATGGAGGATGTTTTGTTTGTAAAGAATGATGCAAAGTCATCAGCTGTAAGAGTTGATGAAGGAGGGGGGGGAGGGGGACAAAGGAGCGAGGAGAATGTTCTGAAAAGTGCACGAGAGTCAGGGCAGTTGTTGATTCTGTTGTTGTAGTATGTAGTTTTAGCAGTGGAGACGTTAGTAGAGAAAGAAGTGAGGAGAGACTGATACAGGGTCAGGTCAGTAGTGTTTTGAGTTTTGCGCCACTTCCTCTCTGCCGCCCTGAGACCAGAGCGATGTTCGCGAAGAACATCAGACAGCCAGGGGGCAGAGGGGGTGGTGCGGGCTGGCCTGGATGAAACGGGACAGAAGTTGTCTAAGCAAGATGTTAGAGTGGAGCAAAGAGTGTCAGTAGCACTGTTAGTGTCCAGAGCTGAGAACTCAGAAGGTGGAGGGAGTGAGGATGAAACCATAGTGGATAGACGAGAGGGAGAGAGCGAGCGTAGATTACGGCGAAAGGTGATCTGAGGAGGAGTATGTGTTGTGGCAGGAGTCAATAGGAGGTTAAGAGTGATGAGAAAGTGATCTGAGGTGTGCAATGGAGTAACTAAAGTGACGTCTGTGGAGCAGTAGCGTGTGTAGATAAGGTCCAAATGGTTACCCGATTTGTGAGTAGCTGTAGTAGATACTCGCTTAAGGTCAAATGAGGCCAGAAGAGTGGTGAAGTCAGCAGCCTGGGACTTATCAAGGTGGATGTTGAAGTCACCGAGCAGTACCAGAGGAGTACCATCCTCGGGGAAGTGAGAGAGCAAAATATCCAGTTCCTCCAAGAAGTTACCCAGTTGACCTGGAGGGCGGTAAATAACTACAACATGGATTTTAGCAGGGTGAGTGATAGTGATTGAGTGTGATTCAAATGAGCAGTTGCCAGATGATGAAGGAATGGGCTCAAATTTCCAATCCTTTGAGATGAGCAAACCAGTACCTCCGCCCCTCCCAATCGGGCGAGAGGTGTGTGAAAAAGTGTAATTATTTGAGAGAGCCGCAGGAGTGGCAGTGTCTTCCGGTTTGATCCAGGTTTCAGTTAGAGCCATGAGACTGAGATGTGAGTGAGTGGCCAGAGATGAAATAAAGTCAGCTTTGTTTACAGCAGACTGGCAATTCCAGAGACCAATTGGAATGGACATTAATGTAGCAGAAGAAATAGGTACACTACGCAGATTATTAGGATTACGGCGTCTAGAATGTACTGAGCGTGATTTACGGGTGTATGTGGTAATAGTAGAGATTTGGAAGCACATAGTGAATAAGGGTTAGTTAACGAAGATCCCGTCAGTAACGGGATTAAATAACGAACACTGTGATACTGTACGTGTTTCCATCTATACACAGTTTTTTTATGTGATTATACTTTATAACCCCGACTATGTGTGAGATCACGGAAACACCTCAACAACCCCTTAGCAACCACCTAACAACACACAGAACACCTCAGCAACCCCTTAGGGACCACCTAACAACACACAGAACACCTTAACAACCTCCTAGCAACACCAGAACACCTTAGCGACAATCTAGGAAACACCCAGAACACTTTAGCAACCCCTTAGTGACCACCTAACAACACACAGAATACCTCAGAAACCACCTAACAATATCAAAACCCCTTAGCAAGTACATAACAACATACAGAACACCTTAACAACCACCTAGCAACGCCTTAACAACCACCTAACAACCCACATAACACATCAGCAACCCCTTAGGGTCCACCTAACAACACACAGAACACCTTAACAACCTCCTAGCAACACCAGAACACCTTAGCGACAATCTAGGAAACCCCCAGAACACCTTAGCAACCCCTTAGTGACCACCTAACAACACACAGAACACCTCAGCAACCACCTAGCAATATCAAAACCCCTTAGCAAGTACATAAAGACATACAGAACACCTTAACAACCACCCAGCAACGCCTTAGCAACCACCTAACAACACACAGAACACCTAAACAACCCCTTAGTGACCACCTAACAACATACAGAACACCTTAACAACCTCCTAGCAACACCAGAACCCCTTAGCGGCAATCTGGCAAACACCCAGAACACCTTAGCAACCACCTAGCAACACAAGGAACACCTCAGCAACCCCTTAGTGACCACCTAACAACACACAGAACACCTCCTAAACCACCTAGCAACATCAGAACCCCTTAGCAAGCACATAGCAACATACAGAACACCTTAACAACCACCTAGCAATGCCTTAACAACCACCTAACAACACAAAGAACACCTCAGCAACCCCTTAGTGACCACCTAACAACATACAGAACACCTTAACAACCTCCTAGCAACACCAGAACCCCTTAGCGACAATCTGGCAAACACCCAGAACACCTTAGCAACCACCTAACAACACACAGAACCCCTCAGCAACCCCTTAGTGACCATCCTAACAACACACAGAACACATCAGCAACCACCTAGCAATATCAGAACTCCTTAGCAAGTACATAACAACATACAGAACACCTTAACAACCACCTAGCAACGCCTTAGAAACAACCTAACAACACACAGAACACCTCAGCAACCCCTTAGGGACCACCGAACAACACACAGAACACCTTAACAACCTCCTAGCAACACCAGAGCACCTTAGCAACAATCTAGGAAACACCCAGAACACCTTAGCAACCCCTTATTGACCACCTAACAACACACAGAACACCTCAGCAACCCCTTAGTGACCACCTAACAACATAAAGAACACCTTAACAACCTCCTAGCAACACCAGAACCCCTTAGCAACAATCTAGGAAACACCCAGAACACCTTAGCAACCCCTTAGTGACCACCTAACAACACACAGAACACCTCAGCAACCACCTAGCAATATCAAAACCCCTTAGCAAGTACATAAAGACATACAGAACACCTTAACAACCACCCAGCAACGCCTTAGCAACCACCTAACAACACACAGAACACCTAAACAACCCCTTAGTGACCACCTAACAACATACAGAACACCTTAACAACCTCCTAGCAACACCAGAACCCCTTAGCGGCAATCTGGCAAACACCCAGAACACCTTAGCAACCACCTAGCAACACAAGGAACACCTCAGCAACCCCTTAGTGACCACCTAACAACACACAGAACACCTCCTAAACCACCTAGCAACATCAGAACCCCTTAGCAAGCACATAGCAACATACAGAACACCTTAACAACCACCTAGCAATGCCTTAACAACCACCTAACAACACAAAGAACACCTCAGCAACCCCTTAGTGACCACCTAACAACATACAGAACACCTTAACAACCTCCTAGCAACACCAGAACCCCTTAGCGACAATCTGGCAAACACCCAGAACACCTTAGCAACCACCTAACAACACACAGAACCCCTCAGCAACCCCTTAGTGACCATCCTAACAACACACAGAACACATCAGCAACCACCTAGCAATATCAGAACTCCTTAGCAAGTACATAACAACATACAGAACACCTTAACAACCACCTAGCAACGCCTTAGAAACAACCTAACAACACACAGAACACCTCAGCAACCCCTTAGGGACCACCGAACAACACACAGAACACCTTAACAACCTCCTAGCAACACCAGAACACCTTAGCAACAATCTAGGAAACACCCAGAACACCTTAGCAACCCCTTATTGACCACCTAACAACACACAGAACACTTCAGCAACCCCTTAGTGACCACCTAACAACATAAAGAACACCTTAACAACCTCCTAGCAACACCAGAACCCCTTAGCGACAATCTGGCAAACACCCAGAACACCTTAGCAACCACCTAACAAAACTAAAAACAAAACACCTCTTATTAAAACACACATGATTTAAGGAATCATTTATGTCTGTGGATTTGAATGCTAGTAATATTGTTGCCACACGATTTGTCAGTTTTAATTGGCTGCCTGGAAATAATCATCATGGAATTATATTATGTTTGGAATTGTACTCATGAATATTAAATTCTCGGCTCAGTAATCCCCATTTTGGCTCATTAGTGTGTCGGTTTCTCACTGCGTGAAACAACGATGTCTAATATCTGCTCAAATAAATCAAGAGACGGGAGGGAGGGTGATTATTGTGTGTCTAATTTGTATTCTCATCTCATGTGTGTGTCATGCTGCTGAACACACACACAAACATGCTCACAATATTCCTATAAGACCAGCATTTGAGCATCGTCACACACACTGAGAAGCAGCACAGCTGCATTTCGGTAGCTTTCCTCTAACACCTTCACTAATGCGTCCGCTGCAGCGGCACAGGAGACATACATGCGTGCTAAAGAGGAGAGAGCAGGGAACAAGAGAAGTGAAATGGAGGGAAATCCATCTTTTTTAAAGGCTAATGTGGGATGAAAGTGTGTGACCGGCCGCGGTCTCGCTCTTTAAAGTGCTTTTCCACGTCCAGCGGCAGCAACACAAGCATTTTGATGGATGGCCTCGTTCAGGGTTCAAATTCTGTGAATAAAGACTAGAAGAAGACTGGAACGGGACTAACACTCCCGTTAGCCTCTTCTCTTTTTTATTCTGTCTGTTCACCTCTGCCTGTGGGTCTGACCGGCTAAAACTGACCTGAGGTCTGTATCTCGTGGTCTGTTTGTTCGGTTCTTGAAGGGTGTGAAACTTCGGTCAAGGGATGTTACGCTTTTGCTTTTCCCAAACGTGTTATCGGTCGCATCTTTTTTTTGTATCTAAATAGATACAAATAATAGACTGGCATGTACAAAATGTATTTATGTTTTGCCAATCATTCTTACAGACTCGGGTCTTTAGCGACCCGGATCTATGTCCAACACGGAGAGATCTCTACCTGTCGCAATATAATAAAACTCTTCTGATATTAGAGTAACAAGTACAGAAGAAGAAATTAAAGCATATTTTGTTAGCTTTTAGAGCTTGTAGGGGTTCAGTTTGAGCAGATGTTTTATACTATCATCACAGTCCTCGTCAGAGCTCATTTCCCAGTACATTCCAGCATCTGGCTCATATATTCGCCATCTCAAAGTTTTCAAAACTATTATCTTTAAAATCAATATTTTGATCTCTGACAGCTTCTTCACCAGATCCACCATCAAGTGACATTGACACTAATATCTGATTGCTTTCATCACTTAAATCTCTGAGCCATTTCGAGTTTTGCTGATAATTCTTCCTATTCTTTTGTTTTCCGCCTGCGGTAACTATGAGTGAAACGTCACTTCGTCATTGTAGAATAACGGCCTTGTGGAATAACGTCATTGTAGAATAACGGCCTTGTGGAATAACGGTGAATTGCACTTATTCAGTTATCAGAGATTGAATTATTGTTGTGCAGAAAAAATACACTTACACTGTTACACATCTCGGGTCGTTCTTCTAGAAGCGCATGTGTGAGGTCAGGCACTGATGTTGGACGAGAAGGCCTGGCTCTCAGTCTCTGCTCTAATTCATCCCAAAGGTGTTCTATCGGGTTGAGGTCAGGACTCTGTGCAGGCCAGTCCAGTTCCTCCACACCAAACTCGCTCATCCGTGTCTTTATGGAGCGGCGCTTTGTGCACTGGTCAGTCATGTTGGGACAGGAAGGGGCCGTCCCCAAACTGTTCCCACAAAGTCGGGAGCATGAAATTGTCCAAAATGTCTCGGTGAAGCATTAAGAGTTCCTTTCACTGGAACTAAGGGGCCAAGCCCAACCCCTGAAAAACAACCCCACTCCATAATCCCCCCTCCACCAAACTTTACACTTGGCACAATGCAGTCAGGCAAGTCCCGTTCTCCTGGCAACCGCCAAACCCAGACTCGTCCATGGGATTGCCAGACAGAGAAGCGTGATTGGTCACTCCAGAGAACACGTCTCCACTGCTCTAGAGTCCAGTGGCGGCGCGCTTTACCCCATTGCATCCCACGCTTTGCATTGCACTTGGTGATGTAAGGCTTGGATGAACTGCTTTGCCATGGAAACCCATCCCATGATGCTCTACACACTGTTCTTGAGCTCATCCGAAGGCCACATGAAGGTCTGTAGTGATTGACTCTGCAGAAAGTTGCCGACTTCTGTGACCCTCAGCATGCGCTGACCCCGCTCTATGATTTCACTTCGTGGCTGAGTTGCTGTTGTTCCCAATCGCTTCCACTTTGTCTAACAGTTGAGCGTGGAATATTTAGTAGTGAGGAAATGTCCCGAATGGACTTATTGCACAGGTGGCCACCGATCACGGTACCACGCTTGAGTTCACGACACATTCTCTCACTAATGTGTGTAGAAGCGTCTGCACGCCTAGTGCTTGATTTACACACCTGTAGCCATGAAGTGATTGAACACCTGAACTCAGTGATCTGGAGGGGCGTCCCAATACTTAGTGTAATAAAGTGATAAAGTGTATTTATAGAATAAAGTGTATTTATAGACGATACATAGAAGTATACTGTTCATATACTGTATTATAAATGCAATACATCGCATATAGAATATACTGTCTATAATGAGTGCATGTGTGTGTGTATAGACTTGCAGTGGTTTGTTTCTGCGTGTCAGACTGTATCAAGCCTCTGTTAGCTCGAGGCCCTGTTGACCCCGTTAACCCCAGTGACCTACTAACTGAATTACATTTCTCTGTAGCATGACTGTGGCTGTTTTCAGATACTGCAGCTTTTCCAGGGACAAGCGTTTTGTTCCAACAATATGTGCGACAAAATGTTATTGCTGTCACATACGCAGCCTCACAACCAAACAAGTTGCATAAACCTTGGGCCATTATGTTAAAACATAAAGCTAGCAGTTAGTTATCTTACCTTTCGGTATCAAATTAGACCAATCTACATTTTAGAAAACAGAAATAGATTGGAAGCCTAACTTGAAAGACTGGTCTTAGGAGTTAATGCAACCGACCACCTCATGTCCATCTAACTTTGTAACAAAAATAGAAAAACATGACACACACTCGTGGAATGTTTTCCACATTTGTACTGGACCAGAAGAAAGAGATAGACGACTTTCATAGAGAGCTTACAGCCATAATGCATTAGAAATACCTGCTCACTGCATTAAAAATACAGCCCTGTCAGCATGTAGCTTTACATTAACACAGAAAAGCCATCCATCGCCCTGCCATTTTATCTAAAACAGCTTAATGTCTCAGTCTAATGGGGACCTGGCAAGGAGTCGCATGCATAAATAAAGAACGAGAGATAAACACACAGGGAATGTTTTTATTTTATCTCATGCGAAAGTTTCGTTCCCCCTCAGGAAACTTCAAAACTTCCTCAGGAGAAATAAAACGACACTGTTGTTGACCAGGAAACATATAATGAAGAGATCTCTTCAGAGAGGGCGAGAGAGATGTCGATGTATAAAATATTATCGGACAAACATATTTCATTCAGAACACGTCATGCTAATTTCTATGTGCTTTATCTAATTAGTCGTTACAGAACATAAAACATTTGAGCCTGAAGGATTTATGAATTTCATCACTGTATTACAGGATTTAGAATCTAAATAATGACACGCACTCTCACACACACTCACACACACACAGCGTGTCACGGCGATGTAATTAGTGGCATTTGCAGAATGAGCTGATTATGTTAAACGGTTTTAATGCTTTGGACGGAATGATTGCGTCTCCAGTAATTATGGTCAAACGGTTTATTACTGAACATTACTGTCACACACACACACACACACACACACACACACAGTGAAACAGAGGAGAACGAACAGTTCATCAGGGGATAAAAACACTAAACAGCAAGGTGTACTAATATATATATATATATATTCATTAAAATAATTTTAACAGGTTTGACTTATAATAAAGTAAAATCAACTCTCTGGCCCTTAGAATAAATCAGGTTGCACTTGATGCAAATGAGCTGTGTTATGATTGGCTAACTGCCTGTCTGGCTACACCGAACAGGCATAACATTATGACCACCTTCCTAATATAATAATACAGATGAACAATTGATAAAGCTTGGGTTGCTGAATATTAGATCCCTTTCCCCAAAAGCGCTTATTGTTAATGATATTATTAAAGATAATAATCTTGATGTGCTGTGTTTGACAGAAACCTGGCTAAAACCTGACGACTACATTACCTTAAATGAGTCCACCCCCCAAGATTATTGTTATAAACATGAGCCGCGTCTGAAAGGTAAAGGGGGAGGGGTTGCTGTAATTTATAATAATATCTTCAGTATTACTCAGAAGTCTAGTTTCAAATATAATTCCTTCGAAGTTTTGGTGCTTTATGTAACGCTATGTAGTGTACATGACAAAACCCGTTCAACATTGGTGTTAGCTACTGTATACAGGCCACCAGGGCATAATACAGACTTTATCAAAGAATTTGCTGACTTTCTATCAGAATTAGTACTGGCCGTAGATAAAGTACTAATTGTTGGTGATTTTAATATCCATGTAGACAACGAAAAAGACGTATTAGGATTAGCATTTAAAGATACACTAAACTCTATTGGAGTTAGGCAACACGTGTCAGGACCCACTCATCGCCATAATCATACTTTAGACCTAATATTGTCACATGGAATTAATGTCGATACCGTTGAAATTCTGCAGCAGAGCGATGACATCTCAGATCATTACTTAGTATCTTGTATACTTAATTTAGCTAAAGTTGCAAAGCTGCCCCCTCGTTTCAAAAATGGCAGGACAATCACTGCCGCTACTAAAGATTGCTTTTTAAATACTCTTCCTCATCAGTATCATCTCCTCAGCAACCCAGATAGCTTAGAAGAACTTGATGTTGCAACAGAAACTATTGACTCTCTCTTTTCCAGTACTTTAGACACAGTTGCTCCTCTGCGCTTAAAGAAGATTAAAGAAAATAGTCCAACGCCGTGGTACAACGAGCACACCCGGGCCCTTAAAACAGCAGCCAGAAAAATGGAGCGCAGCTGGAAGAAAACAAAACTAGAGGTCTTTCGAAATTCGTGGAAAGAGCACATGATCGCATACAGAAAGGCCGTAAAAACTGCTAGATCCGCTTATTTCTCGACTCTCTTGGAAGAAAACAAACACAACCCAAGGTATTTATTCGATACAGTGGCTAAATTAACCAAAAATAAAGCTTCAACTTCTGATGATTGTAAACAGCACAGCAGTAATGACTTTATGAACTTCTTCACATGTAAAATTGATAATATTAGGAAGAAAATTTTAACCATGCAGCCGTCTACTACAGTATCACATCAGACAGAGCATTGTAGTGTCACTGAGGAAAAATTACAATCATTTACTGCTATAGGAGAAGAAGAATTGGCTAAACTCGTTAAATCATCACAATCAACAACATGTATGCTTGACCCTGTACCGACTAGGCTATTAAAAGAGATGCTACCAGAGGTCATAGATCCTCTTCTTAATATCATTAATTCATCTTTGTCATTAGGATATGTACCGAAAACTTTTAAGTTGGCTATTATTAAACCACTTATTAAAAAACCGCAACTTGATCCTACAGAATTAGTCAATTATAGACCAATCTCAAATCTACCCTTTCTGTCAAAAATACTTGAAAAGGCAGTGTCTTCACAATTATGTTCCTTTTTAGAAAGAAATGGTATCTGTGAGGATTTCCAGTCAGGATTTAGACCGTATCATAGTACTGAGACTGCTCTCATCAGAGTTACAAATGATTTACTCTTATCATCCGATCGTGGCTGTATCTCTCTATTAGTGTTACTCGATCTTAGCGCTGCATTTGATACCATCGACCACAACATTCTTTTGAATAGACTCGAAAATTATGTAGGTATTAGTGGAATTGCTTTATCATGGTTTAAATCATACCTATGCGACCGTTATCAGTTTGTAGCAGTAAATGAAGAGATGTCACACCGATCGCAAGTTCAGTATGGAGTACCACAAGGCTCAGTGCTAGGACCGCTACTCTTCACCCTGTACATGCTACCACTGGGAGATATTATTAGGAAGCATGGCATTAGTTTTCATTGTTATGCTGACGATACTCAGCTCTATATTTCTTCACGCCCTGAAGAAATTTACCAATTCACAAGATTAACGGAATGCATAGCCGCCATAAAACATTGGATGACTGGTAATTTCCTGCAACTCAATTCAGAAAAAACTGAATTTTTAATTATTGGACAAAAAAGCTCCACAAGTAGTAACCTAGAATACTGTCTAACACTTGATGGCTGCTCTGTCAAGTCTTCGTCGTCAGTGAGGAACCTGGGTGTGCTCTTTGATACCAATCTTTCGTTTGAAAGCCACGTTTCTAGCATCTGTAAAACTGCTTTCTACCATCTTAAAAATATATCAAAATTACGGCACATGCTCTCAATGCAAAATGCTGAACAGTTAGTTCATGCGTTCATGACCTCAAGGCTAGATTATTGTAATGCTCTATTGGGTGGTTGCCCTGCTCGCTTAATAAATAAACTCCAGCTGGTCCAAAACGCAGCAGCTCGAGTACTTACTAGAACCAGGAAGTATGACCATATTAGCCCAGTTCTGTCAACATTGCACTGGCTACCTATTAAACATCGCATACATTTTAAAATCTTGCTTATTACTTACAAAGCACTAAATGGTTTAGCTCCCCAATACTTGGGCGAGCTCTTAACATATTATACTCCATCACGTCTACTGCGATCTCTAAATTCTGGCCAGTTGATCATACCGAGAATATCCAAATCAACTGCAGGCGGTCGATCCTTTTCCTATTTAGCTCCTAAACTCTGGAACAGTCTTCCTAGCACTGTTCGGGAAGCAGACACACTCTGTCAGTTTAAATCTAGACTAAAAACACATCTCTTTACTGTGGCATACACATAAAACACTTTATCAATTAATTGATTGTTAGGCTGCATTAACTAGGTCAGCCGGAACCGGGAACACTTCCCATAACACCTGATGTACTCGTTACATCATCAGAAGAATGGCATCTACGCTAATGATATTCTCTCTGTTTTATCCCGAGGTTTACTGCAGTCAGCCAGATCCGGGCCGTATCCTAATCAGATGGTGGACCAGAGAAGACCAACACAGGACCCCGAAGTGTCTGCAGAGACCGTGTCAATTATCCTCCCCCTGCAACTGCCTCATCGACACGGCATCCTCAATAAACCCGTCACCAGTGTGATGACTCCGATTGTTCGAATATTATCATTAAATAATACTTAAATCGATATGTCATCCGCAATAAACCCGTCTCCAGCGTGTTGCCTCCGATCATTCGAATATTGCACTTTAATAATTATTTAATCAACATCATCCTCAATAAACCCGTCTCCAGCGTGTTGCCTCCGATCATTCGAATATTGCACTTTAATAATTATTTAATCAACATCATCCTCAATAAACCCGTCTCCAGCGTGTTGCCTCCGGTCCTTTGAATATTCCGATCTATTATGACCTCTGACCTGTAAAGCAGCCAGAATAATAATAATAATACGTTGTTTGTAAATTGGCCAGAGGAGAACTGGCACCCCGACTGAGCCTGGTTTCTCCCAAGGTTTATTTTTCTCCATTAGGTCACCTGATGGGGTTTTGGTTTCCTTGCCACTGTTGCCTCTGGCTTGGCGTGCTCAGTTGGGGACACTATATTTTTCAACTAAACATCGAAATAAATCTAATTAATAAACTAATTTAACCATGTAAACTAAATGACTGATCTAATTATTGATCTAAAGCCCACACTGTCACCGTATGGAAATTGAAATGAACTGATGACATCAAATGGCTATACAGCTGAATAAAATTAGGCTGCATTATTTTGCTGTTTAACACTGTAAAGCTGCTTTGAAACAATCTACATTGTTAAAAGCGCTATATAAATAAAGTTGACTTGACTTGACTTGATAGTGTTGGTCCCCCTATTGTGGCCAAAACAGCCCTGACCCAAGGCATGGACTCCACTAGACCCCTGAAGGTGTGCTGTGGTATCTGGCACCAAGATGTTAGCAGCAGATCCTTTAAGTCCTGTAAGTTGTGAGGTGGGGCCTCCATGGATCGGACTTGTTTGTTCAGCACATCCCACAGATTTGGGGAATTTTGAGGCCGAGTCAACACCTCAAACTCCTTGTGTTCCTCAAACCATTCCTGAAGCATTTGTGCTTTGTGGCGGCGCATTATCTGCTGAAAGAGCCACAGCCACCAGGGAAACCATTTCCATGAATGTCTGGACATGGTCTCAGCAATGCTTAGGTAGGTGGGACGTGTCAAAGTAACATCCACATGGATGGAGGACCCAAGGTTTCCCAGCAGAACATTGCCCAAAGCATCACTGCCTCCGCCGGCTCGCCTTCTTCCCATAGTGCACCTGGTGTCATGTGTTCCCCAGGTAAGCCACACACACACACCCGGCCATCCACGTGATGCAGAAGAACACGTGATCATCAGACCAGGCCACCTTCTTCCATTGCTCTGGTCCAGTTCTGATGCTCACGTGCCACTGTTGGTGCTTTGGGCGGTGGACAGGGGTCAGCATGGGCACCCTGACTGGTCAGCGGCTGTGCCGCCCCATACGCCACAAACTGAGATGCTCTGTGTATTCTGACCCCTTTCTATCAGAACCAGCATTAACTTCTTGAGCAGTTTGAGCTCCAGTAGCTCGTCTGTTTGATCGGACCACACGAGCCAGCCTTCGCTCCCCACGAGCATCAATGAGCCTCGGCCGCCCATGACCCTGTCTCCGGGTCACCACTGTTCCTTCCTTGGAGCACTTTTGATAGACACTGACCACTGCAGACCGGGAACAAACTCGCTCAAATCCTCACGCTTGCCCATTTTTCCTGCTTAACACATCAACTTTGATGACAAAATGTTCACTTGCTGCCTAATATATCCCACCCACTAACAAGTGATAATCAGTGTTATTCACTGGTCATAATGTTATGCCTGATCGGTGTATGTGTGTGTGTATTTATGATGTAATGAAATCTAAAAACCCTCGTGCGACTCTATTGTTATGTGTGTATTTTGTGAACTCCTCCAGATCTCTCGTGCTCGGTGTGTAGAGAGCAGTGAACACTCTGTAGGGACCCTGTGAGTCTGAACGCTACTTCTCTTCTCCCTGTGTTCTTCCCTCCATCCGTAGAAAGAGAGAGAGGGGGAGGCGGGGCAGCTCGAGGCTTTCTGCAGTAGGACGCTCTCTGAATAAAGAGCAGATCTCTCTCACACACACTGATGTGTGTCCTATTGTAGCGCAGTGTGTGTGTGTGTGTGCGGAGACTCCGTCTGCATTCAGAGGGACTCTTATCTGTCTTCTTAATTCAGTTAGAGTGAAGCGCACAAACTCGTTACACGCGCCGCTTTAATTAACTGAAGTAGATAAGAGACTGAGCGCACGAGCATTGTTCCTCCGGTCTGTTCCGTCATCTCTCCGAAGTTTGTGTGATAAAGATCATCCATGCATTGATTCTTCGGCACAACAGAAGATGAGAAAAGACTCAGACACGCACAGACGCAGACAACCGATCCAAGCGCTGATGGTTTCTGATGCTTCAGGCTTTAGAAGAGATTCCCACCGCCACAGGATTCCCTCGCCATCTTTCCTCTGATCTTATTGTACAGTACGCAAAATTAACCCAATTTGAGTTACATCTGTTGAGTAATAAATGGGGATTGGTTTCAGCTGTAAAACCATGCATTACGGTGATTTTACCATGGTTAGATAAGTCAAATGTAGTCAATTAAAATACAGTCAAAGTGAATTTCTTCTTTTGTTCTTATCATTGTTTGTTTTATTGTCCCTGTTATGTTAGTGTGTAACCACAAGATGTAATGAATTTATATTATTATAATAATTACTTTTTTCTTTAATAAAAAATGCTGCAGTAAATACTATTTTTGATCATTTTATTAAAAAAAGGTCAATGTATTGACACCTGCGAACACACATCTTTTGATTATTTATTAATAAATCTACTATACAAAATATTATTTGAAGTACTAAAATGACTCACTGAAATAAAAATAAAACTAACAACAAAATAGCAATAAAAATAGAAATAATACTAAAATAACACGGATAAAATGGCAGCAACAAATAATAAATATTTAATAAAATATTATTATTAGGAATAATATAGTACAGTATATTACTATATTATACTAGTAATAATAGTATAATATATTATTAATACTAATATATTATTTTATTATTAAAATATACTATAACAATATTTTTATTTTCATTTTTGGTTATATTTTAGCCATTTTATGTGCTTTTATCATTTTCATTCGTTTTTTATTTTATTTTATATATTATTCTTAATGTATTTATTTTTCTTTCAGTGAGTAATTAGTCCTCCAAATAATATTTAGAAATGATTAGAGATGTTGCCTTGGGAACTAACTGAACTCATTTTTATTCCATTTCAGCTCTTTTTCCATGAACAAAAATGCTTTTTTTAATATTTCCATCTTTAGTTTTAGTTAGCGAACACAAGACTGCGTTTTATAAAAGCAGTAAGTCACAAGAGGTCACAGTCGTTAAGTACACATTAAATTCATATGTCTCTGATCAGCTGCAGATATCCATAATGAATCTACCTGGAAATGAAAGAGAAATAATAATCTATTCCACATCACCAGGAGCCAAAAACAGATCCATTAACACATGCACCGCGGGTGTTATTCGAGAGGTGTTGGGAGAAAACAGTGAGAGATCAAGAGAAGATGAACATGATTTCTGTTCTTCCTCTTCCTGGAATAGTCTTCTGTTGCTGGTTTGTTTCATTACCTTGAAACATTGGTTTAATTCCTCTGTTTTGCTGGCTGTGTTGGTATACGAGCGGTGTAAACGGGTTGATATTCAGCAGGCATGCAGCGTCTGATGGCGGTCCTGACTGATGAATTGTGATTTGTGCGGTGGATTTCATCAGGAAAAGGCCTGAACTCTTTGCTATGGTGTTTTTATCTCTAATAATCATACAGATAATACATATCTATACTTCTAAGTGCTGAATTAGTTACGCTATACCATACAAAAGTTTTGGAAGGTTTTGGAAGATGTCTCTTCTGCTCACCAAGGCTGCATTTCTTTGGTCAAAAATACAGTCATTTTTAAAAAATATTATTACATATTAAATATTAGATTTCTTATTATTCCGCCATTGGAGTCTAAGGCAGCCCATAGAACCGCTTGTGGGAAAGTTTGGCAAACTGATAGAGGTCAGTACCAATAGTAAATTTGGAGTCTCTAACTCATTCCCTCTAGCGCCACCACCTGTCCAAAGTTTCACTCATATGTATGCTAATAACTTTTGTACCATAAGGGCTAGAAACCAAATTTTGTGAACTTTCGTCCAATTTGCCCAAAAATTTAACCAGATCATCCTCAGGCGGTGCCAACAAAAAGTTATGGAATTCAAGTTTATTCGTCTAGCCTGAAGTGACATGCAACATTTTGGCGCAGCGCCACCTACTGGTCTGGTCTATTTTAGCTCATACCTTCTGAACCATTTGTCCAAAAATCATAAGTGGTCTTGTTAGATTCGGGACGTCATGCCGAGTCGACTGATATTCAATTTTACCATATCGGCCATTTTGAATTATGTGCTAAAATGCCGTATTTTATGAACACATGAACGGATTGTTACGAAACTCGGTATGGGTTTTTGTTTTGGCGTATGGTTTGTGCAACTTAAGCGCTTAAAAAACATTCGCTGATATCTTCGAAACCGCAAGTCAAATCGACATGAAACCAGCGACAAAATATTGATAGCAAGGGGGAATAAAATCCAATCAAAGTCAGGTGTCAGTCATTCTCTTCTTCATATAAATGTCTATAACTCCAAAACAAAATGAGATATTGTCACCAAACTCGACATACACATGTATGGGCTCACTCCGAGGACACATGGTGGGATTGTGCCTCTTGGTGGCGCTATAATAGAACAAAACATGAAATTCCCATTGACTACAATGCAGTATTATGATATAAAATGCTAATGCTATACTTTACGAATGCATTAGCGTATCGTTACCAAACTCGTTATGTGTCTTCCGCACCATGTCCAAAGATTCCCTCATATTTATGCTAATAACTTTTAAACCATAAGGGCTAACGTCGGTCAAAGACTTTGCCGTGATTCGTTAGTAGCTTCAGACACCCGTCACGCCGAGGCGTTCCCCGTAGCGTCTTTCCGACGCAGCGTCTCGTTCCCTTTCGAAAGGGAACTACTTTTGCAAACTCGTCCTAGAAGGATCGTCCAATTTGCCCGAAAAATTAACCAGGTCATCTTCAGGCGGTGGCAACAAAACGTTATGGAATTCAAGTTGATTCGTCAAATCGTTTTCGATAAACGCGCAAACAAATTTTACGTTGCTCTTGCGAAAACAGACGTAAGGCTCTCTCGTTTCTCTCTTGGTTTTATCGTATTCAAACCAAACTTGGTACATTTCATCACAAGCATGACCTGAAGTGACATGCAGCGTTTCGGCGCAGCGCCACCTACTGGTCCGGAGATACGAAAAATTGCTATTTTTGCTTATAACTTCTGAACCGTTTGTCCAAAAGTGGTCTCGTTAGATTTGGGACGTCATGCCGAGTCGACTGATATTCAATTTTACCATATCGGCCATTTTGAATTATGTGCTAAAATGCTTTATTTTATGAACACATGAACGGATTGTTAAGAAACTCGGTATGGGTTTTTGTTTTGGCGTATGGTTTGTGCAACTTAAGCGCTTAAAAAACATTAGCTGATATCTTCGAAACCGCAAGTCAAATCGACACGAAACCAGCGACAAAATATTGATAGCAAGGGGGAATAAAATCCAATCAAAGTCAGGTGTCAGTCATTCTCTTCTTCATATAAATGTCTATAACTCCAAAACAAAATGAGATATTGTCACCAAACTCGACATACACATGTATGGGCTCACTCTGAGGACACATGGTGGGATTGTGCCTCTTGGTGGCGCTATAATAGAACAAAACATGAAATTCCCATTGACTACAATGCAGTATTATGATATAAAATGCTAATGCTATACTTTACGAATGCATTAGCGTATGGTTACCAAACTCGTTATGTGTCTTCCGCACCATGTCCAAAGATTCACTCATATTTATGCTAATAACTTTTAAACCATAAGGGCTAACGTCGGTCAAAGACTTTGCCGTGATTCGATAGTAGCTTCAGACACCCGTCACGCCGAGGCGTTCCCCGTAGCGTCATTCCGACGCAGCGTCTCGTTCCCTTTCGAAAGGGAACTACTTTTGCAAACTCGTCCTAGAAGGATCGTCCAATTTGCCCGAAAATTTAACCAGGTCATCTTCAGGCGGTGGCAACAAAACGTTATGGAATTCAAGTTGATTCGTCAAATCGTTTTCGATAAAAGCGCAAACAAATTTTACGTTGCTCTTGCGAAAACAGACGTAAGGCTGTCTCTCCGCAATGCTTTATCGTATTCAAACCAAACTTGGTACATTTCATCACAAGCATGACCTGAAGTGACATGCAGCGTTTCGGCGCAGCGCCACCTACTGGTCCGGAGATACGAAAAATTGCTATTTTTGCTTATAACTTCTGAACCGTTTGTCCAAAAGTGGTCTCGTTAGATTTGGGACGTCATGTCGAGTCGACTGATATCCAATTTTACCATATCGGCCATTTTGAATTATGTGCTAAAATGCTGTATTTTATGAACACATGAACAGATTGTTACGAAACTCGGTATGTGTCTTCCGCACCATGCCCTGAAGGTACTCAAAGAGTTTTGGGGCAAATTTTTTAACAAATTTGACAAAAATGCTAATAACTTTTGATTAAATTAGCCTATTGTAATGAAACTGGTCATAATACATTCCTTGGCTCATGCCAAGAACATGGATACCAAGTTTGCCATATTTGGCAAACCTTCCTGTCCTCCATCTTGTTATTTGTTATTCTTATCCATCTTTTCACTTTTTCAAACTCGTCCTAGACCGTTTGTCCGATTTTCACCAAAATCGAATCGTATCATCTTCAGACTGTGCTGACAAAAAGTTATAGATTTTGCGTGGATAGACAAAACCATTTTTGTATAGCACTGTGACAAATTTGAAGCATGATGCCAAAATGAATCTCTGCAATGCTTTGACATATTGACACTAAACTTTGCATGTCATTGTTCCCTTACTCTAACCACACCACATCAATTTCATAACTGCGCCGCCTATTGGTCAAAAACCATTAAATCATTATTATTGACTAAATTTATAATTTTACAGCTATTTTACATAAAATGGTCTTCAATGGCTCATTGCTACAATTGGTCAGCCATGTTGTCATATGTTTTATTCTTGTGATCATGTCACATGATCCTTCACAAATCATTCTAATATGCTGATTTATGATTATTATCAATGCTGAAAACAGTTGTGCTGCTTCATATTTGAGCGGAAACTCATTTCTCAGGATTCTTTGATGAATGGAATGTTCAAAAGAACAACATAATTCTAAATGGAATCTTTTCAAACAGAATGTCACTTTTGATCAATTCAATGCATCCCTTTTTCTTTCTTTGTTTTTTACCAGTAGTGTACATTTATCATTTTTTAATGCCATTCAGGGTGGATATCTCCACTGAGCTTGTTGCAGTGCATTCTGGGATTACCTTCTGCATGCGATTAAAATATGGTGATAATGCATCTTAGAAGGCAGCATGACGTCACCGTCTACCTTTTGGAACAGCCTTTGCATTTTAATTGCACCTACAACGCCTTAAAAAGCTGCCTAGGTAGGCATCTCACTGTGTGCAAGTGTGTGTAATGGATAGGAAGGGAAGCTGGACACACACGGACCTTCAAGGTCACTGCACCAACACACACACACACTGTTGTGCGCTTCTGCTTTCTCTCTCCAACACACACACATGGATATTCGTCCCTCTTTAACCCAAATCCTGTCTGAGGATTATGCTAATTGAGAGTTTTATCCGAATGCATTAGGTCCAGTCATAAAGATTTGGTTAATTAGGAGTCTGTTTAAATGATGGACTGATGAATTATCAAATTAAAGCTGCAGAGCGACAGACGACTCTTAAGATAGCCAGTCAGCATTTTTCCCGCCATCTGGCAGGAACACAGGTGAGATCTGATTAAATATAGCTAATGTGATAACCACACACACACACACACAGTCTTATTATTCATGTTAATCTAATCGAGTTCGGTTACTGTTGAGGGAAATTCTAAACTCACTCACTGACATGTATTTATCGCCTATCAGGACGTCATAAACCATACAAATGCACTCAATGGCCTCAATCAATAACACACACACACACACACACACACACACATGCGTGTCTGAGTGCCTTCAAATGAGGTCCGAGCTCTCACCTTCCCGCCGTTTGTCAGATTTATCTCGCGGGAGGGAGAAGCGACTCCATAAACGCCCCGCATATGATCAGTTATCAAATCTCACACTGGCCTGATCATAAAACACACACACACACACACACACACACACACACACACACACAATGATCTTGATCATTGACGGGAGGATAACACGAGTGTGCACGCACGCGGGTCTATGCATGCAGTGTGTGTTCTTTCATCTCTGCTTGTATATGGCCTGTAATGCAACAGAAGAGAGCGTAAGGGTTAGGGTTAGTCAGCTGTGGCGCTAATAACCTTCAGTGCTCAAGGGGGCGATAGAGATTCCTCACACGCCTGTCATTAATCCAGATGTGATGCTGGAGCTGGAGAGAGATGTGTGTGTGTGTGTGTGTGTGTGTGTGTGTGTGTGTGTGTGTGTGTGTGTGTGTGTGTGTGTGTGTGTGTGTGTGTGTGTGTGTGTGTGTGTGTGTGTGTGTGTGTGTGTGTGTGAGCATCCGAGAGAATATCCCTGCACAGCTTGAGGATCATGCAGTTTCTGTCCACCTGCAAAAACTGAAAGAAGAAGAAAACGGCTACAGATGTGCTGAAACACAAACAGCTGTATTCAGAAGAAAAACTCTTCGAACATGGACCCCTTTTCTATATAGGGAATAGGGAACGATTCAGACAGTGCACTATATAGGGGATAGGGAACGATTTAGACAGTACACTATATAGGGGATAGGGAACGATTCAGACAGTGCACTATATAGGGGATAGGGAACGATTCAGACAGTGCACTATATAGGGGATAGGGAACGATTTAGACAGTGCACTATATAGGGGATAGGGAACGATTCAGACAGTGCACTATATAGGGGATAGGGAACGATTCAGACAGTGCACTATATAGGGTATAGGGAACGATCAGACAGGGAATGATCAGACAGTGCACTATATAGGGGATAGGGAACGATTCAGACAGTGCACTATATAGGGGATAGGGAACGATTTAGACAGTACACTATATAGGGGATAGGGAATGATCAGACAGTGCACTATATAGGGGATAGGGAATGATCGGACAGTGCACTATATAGGGGATAGGGAATGAACAGACAGTGCACTATATAGGGGATAGGGAATGATCAGACAGTGCACTATATAGGGGATATGGAACGATTCAGACAGTGCACTATATAGGGGATAGGGAATGATCAGACAGTGCACTATATAGGGGATAGGGAATGATCAGACAGTGCACTATATAGGGGATAGGGAATGATCAGACAGTGCACTATATAGGGGATAGGGAATGATCAGACAGTGCACTATATAGGGGATAGGGAATGATTCAGACAGTGCACTATATAGGGGATAGGGAATGATTCAGACAGTGCACTATATAGGGGATAGAGAATGATTCAGACAGTGCACTATATAGGGGATAGGGAATGATTCAGACAGTGCACTATATAGGGGATAGGGAACGATTCAGACAGTGCACTATATAGGGAATAGGGAACGATTCAGACAGTGTAAATATACTTTCCATTGGGGAGAATGAAGTCTGGTTTCGTGTTAGTGTCAGTGAACCGCCGCAGCTCCAGTCCAGAGACACAAGTGTAATTTTCTTTAGTAGTAGTGCATAAATTTCACACTTCACCTGTAATTGTCTTGCTAAAGGCTTCAGGACCTTTAACCACTGCACCACATGACATAATTACAGAGCAGACTGATCATGTGACTTCTCAGATCTGCCATAAAACCTTCCACATACCGCAAAGAAACGCCTGGATTCACTGCACAGTCATGTCACAAAAACACATCACATCCCACCACACAACACAAACCAAGCCTTTAGTGTATTATGACATTATATCCAGGACAATGAAGCTCTTGTGTGTGTGATGTTGCTCTTCATCATCAGTGAGACAAACACTTTGTTTCTATGAGCGCCACTCAATCTTTCTCTCTGTGTCCATGACTTTGTGAATAATTAGGAGTATGCAGTTGTTCAATGCCACACTGGGCGTCTTTGTCATCCACCGTCTTTGATTATGATGTCGCCCCTGCGGAATCCCGTGGAATGTGGCGGAATACTGCAGGAAGCCAGGAATCATTCCAGAGAGCGTTAACTCTTTCAGGACAAGAGAGAGAGAGAGAGAGAGAGAGAGAGAGAGAGAGAGAGAGAGAGAGAGAGAGAGAGAGAGAGAGAGAGAGAGAGAGAGAGGGGATGGTAGAACTACAGTTAAAGACATTTTATTTTAAACACGTTAGAAGTGCTTACACATGCATAACTCACCACCACAATGCCAATGGTTGCTAGGGCGTTACCATGCAATTCTGAATGATATATCAGTATACATGTTGCATGAGTGTTCAAATTGGTTGCTATGGTATTGCAAGGTGGTTGCTAGGGTGTTCTAAGTGGTTTAAAGTACATTCCCAGGTGCAATGCCATGGTGTTGCTAAGTTGTTTTAGGTGTGTTGCTATGCAATCACTAAAGCATTGATTAGTGGTTGCCATGGTGTTGCTAGGATGTTGCCCTTGGTGTTCTGAGTGGATTTCAGTGCGTTTTCAGAGCATTGCTTAGTGGTTGCCAGGGTGTTGCTAGGGTGTTCTGAGTGGTTTTCAGAGCATTGCTTAGTGGTTGTCAGGGTGTTGCTATGATGTTGCCCTTGGTGTTCCGAGTGGGTTTCAGTGTGTTTCTTAGTGGTTGCCAGGGTGTTGCTAGGGTGTTCTGAGTAGTTTTCAGAGCATTGCTTAGTGGTTGTCAGGGTGTTGCAAAGATGTTGTTAGGGTATTCTGAGTGGTTTTCAAAGCATTGCTTAGTGGTTGCCAGGGTGTTGCTATGGTGTTCGGAGTGGTTTTCAGAGCATTGCTTAGTGGTTGCCAGGGGTGTTGCTATGATGTTGCTAGGGTGGTCTGAGTGGATTTCAGTGCATTGCTTAGTGGTTGCCAGGGTGTCGTGATTATGTTGCCCTTGGTGTTTTGAGTGGTTTTCAGTGTGTTGCTTAGTGGTTGCCAGGGTGTTGCTAGGGTATTCTGAGTGCTTTTCTGTGCATTGCTTAGTGGTTGCCAGGGTGTTGCTATGATGTTGCTAGGGTGATCTGAGTGGTTTTCAGTGCGTTGCTTAGTGGTTGCCAGGGTGTTGCTATGGTGTTCTGAGTGCTTTTCTGTGCATTGCTTAGTGGTTTCCAGGGTGTTGCTATGATGTTGCTAGGGTGATCTGAGTGGTTTTCAGTGCATTGCTTAGTGGTTTCCAGGGTGTTGCTATGGTGTTCTGAGTGCTTTTCTGTGCATTGCTTAGTGGTTGCCAGGGTGTTGCTATGATGTTGCTAGGGTGATCAGAGTGGTTTTCAGTGCATTGATTAGTGGTTGCCAGGGTGTTGCTATGATTTTGCTACGGTGTTCTGAGTGGTTTTGAGTGCATTGATTAGTGGTTGCTATGGTGTTGCTATGATTTTCCTAGAGCGTTCTGAGTGGTTTTCAGAGCATTGCTTAGTGGTTGCCATGGTGTTGCTATGATGTTGCTTGGGTGCAGAATATTCTGATTGCCAGGGTGTTGCTATGATGTTGTTAGAGAGTTCTTATGTACATTGCTATGCAGGTATTGAACCTTTCTGGTTGCTGGGGTGATCTAAGTGGATTTAATAGCATTGCTTAATGGTTGCCAGGGTGTTGCTATGATATTGATAAGGTGTTTTAGGTGCATTGTTATGCGATTACTCAAATGTTCTGGTTGCTAGGCTGCTTATAGTGGTTGCTAGGCTCAAGTAAAAAGAGACATAATGATTTGAGAGTCATTCATGTCTGCAACACAAACACTGTGGGACGCTTAATACCTAGTGTTGGAACTGTAAGTGCTGCAAACCACGTAAAATTACTAATAGATAAAACACTCACTCGTTAGTTTAGTCGTGCAATCGTGAGTTTAGAGCAAAGAGAGAATATAAACAGACTGTTTCCTGTACAAACACATTTAGGTAAACACTTACCTAACTTACTGTGTGTGTGCGTGTGTGTGTGTGAGAGAGAGAAACACAAAGACATGAAGATAAACATCAGGATGTACGCTAGAGTTTCTGTGTCAACACTGTGTACACTGGCCCTGGTTACCCACCACACACACACACACACACACACACACAGCATCCCTCAGGAGGTAAATCACGACACACCCTCCGCCAGCTGAGCTCAGAACAGGACCGGGTCAGGAAAAGTGGGCACAGTCTGGATCGGACCAGCTTTTTAACTCTCTCTCAGGCCTAGCTTCATAATTCTCAATCAAAATTGTGTAATGAATAGCATTTTAAGTAAAGTCAGCTTTATTTCTCTAGCTCTATAAGTTTTTGATTGATTCATTTCTGTGGTAAAAACTGATTTCAAAATGTAAAAAACCATAATGTAAATATTATTATTATAAGTGTGAATCCAAAAATTACAAGTGCATTTAAAAATAAATAACAAGCATGATTTAATCTCGTAAACATGTTAGAGTGTGTTTTGGTCATAATTTAGATTTTTTTTTAAATCTAATTTCAGCTTTGTATCTCATAATTAGGACTTTTAATCATAATTTAGATTTTTAAGTCATAATTTTTACTTTAAATCCACAATTTTGAATTTTTAAAGTCCTCATTTCATCTGTTCATCTCACAATGACTTAGTATGTCATATTTTTGACTTTTTATCTCACGATTGTGACTTTTAAAATCATATTTTTGACTTTTTATCTAATAATGAGGACTTTTAAAATCATATTTTTGACTTTTTATCTAATAATGAGGACTTTTAAAATCATATTTTTGACTTTTTATCTAATAATGAGGACTTTTAAAATCATATTTTTGACTTTTTATCTAATAATGAGGACTTTTAAAATCATATTTTTGACTTTTTATCTAATAATGAGGACTTTTAAAAATCACATTTTCATCATTTTATCTTATAATTATGACTTAGCATGTCGTATTTTTGACTTTTTATCTAATGAGGACTTTTAAAATCATATTTTTGACTTTTTTATCTCACGATTATGACTTAAAATCATATTTTTGACTTTTTTATCTCACGATTATGACTTAAAATCATATTTTTGACTTTTTATCTAATAATGAGGACTTTTAAAATCATATTTTCATCATTTTATCTTATAATTATGACTATGATAATTGAAATGAGCTGATCAGTAATATAGTTGAATATTTAATAGCTTGATTCTGTGAGTTTACAGCACATACACAGTCATTTGCTGCGCTCATGACTTCTTGGGAAATTCCTTCAGTTGGGAAATTGCTAATATATGTGTACACTGCAAAAAAATGCTTTTCTTATTTAGTATTTTCGTCTTGTTTCCCATCCAAATATATAAAAAACGGCATTTAAAATGGCATAACATAGCAGGCCAGCACGTGTGAAATCTGAGGTGATAATTGGACAATAACAGAATGATTCACGTGCCGAGGTCATGTGACAATTGTTTGGAATCGGTACGTTTACTTTCCTTTGCCCAATGCGCACTCCATAGCAAACACAGCCAATAATTCAGACCCCAGAGGGAAATGCCCTCATCTGATAAGAGCTTCCCTCAAGGTGCAATTGTTCCTCGAGAAGCCCTTAAGTGAACCAAAACAAGCGCTTATTAAACTACATTTATACTTCATAAGCACTGTTATATGTCCACACATGTCTCAGGAACGGGTTAAAACCCAAGCATGGCCTGCGGTTTGCTGAACGTGTGAGTCCCTGTGTTTGTTTCTCCTTAGGGAAAGTCCTCAAAACTTTCCTCGCGGCGAAACAAACAGGAAAAGAGTGGCAGCGTTACGCACCGAGGGAAATATTCCACCAAACAGTCAGTAAAGCGCGCCCCGCGGGCGTTTATTTCCTCGTCCTGACTGGATGAAGGGGGTCCAGCCCTCCTGGGCTTCCTTTCTTTCTCCTTCCATCTCTCAGCGGCTCGCCAACCCCGATCTTTAACGCGTGAACTCTGGGAACCCGTCGGCACCGCGCGCGCTATCGTTGCCCGTTTTCCCAACTGGACACTTATCGCGCGTCCTCGAGTTCAAGGAATGGAAAGTATTCTGCTGGAATTGTAAGCTCGGGGTCAAACGGGAGAGAAGCAGATAAAGTCGAAGTCTTTGGATTCCGTGGCTCGGTTTATATGAACCTGTCCTCTGGGTCCGTGCACGCGCTGCGCAGCGGTGGAAACTCAATGCCTCTCTCCTGGATCATGGGTCAGCAGCGGACGGTTCGCGTCCAGATCATGTGTCTGCTCGTGTGCGCGCTCGTCGCGGTGCTGAGCGGGGAGAGTTACGCCACACAGGCCCAGGTGATGTCCTCCAAAGCGCTCAGGGCTGCAAACACGCGCAGGAACGGTGAGTTAAGTGGTCTCAAACGCATTAGGAACGCCTAATACTTTCCTTTTTAGAAAGCAAATGCTGTTCTTCACTTAATTTCTGAAGTCTTCTAGTGGTGTTAGTCCTCCTCAGGTGCACGCAGGTGTTAGTTAGCAGGTGTAGTTGATCACTAGCAAACGCAACGTGGCTTTTTGAATCGGTTTATAACCGTGCGAAACTTGTAAAATGAGCCTATCTTTATACATGACACTTGTATTATCAAGTAATGCAATGAAATTAAGACTAATATGCTTTGATGGGACATTCAGATGTTTTGGAGAGCTGTGCGCGTGCGAACGCCTTCTGTGGTTACTGTGGATGTGAATGGGCATGAATGTTCCTCCGCTCGAGCGTGTTTGGACAGGCTCTCTGATCTGAACAGCTTTGTTCCTCTTCTCTGAGCCAGTGTGATACTCGCAGTGCACGGTCATGGGTTCGATTCCCAGGGAATGCACGCGCTGTAAAGGTTGAACGCAGTGTAAATCGGTTTTGATCAAAGTGTCCGCCAGATGCACACACATGCACGCGCTTACTTAACCACAGATTAGTTCATACAACTGTAATGTGATGTGAATTACTTCAGGGACCGATGAGATCAGCTGTGTGTGTCTGAGCACACACCCACACACAGAGAAAGGGTGTCAAAATCGAACCTCTTGGCTAGGGTACAACGGCTTGTCACAGGGGCAATACCCTTAAAATTACATCTTTGAACCGGTTCACAGTAGTACCTTAAGGTACTTATTTGTGCTAATATGCACCTTTAGGAGTAAAAAAGGTACAAAGGTTCTTTTAAGGGCACTGCCCCATGTGTGACAAGCTGTTGTACCCCTAGAGATACCATTTTGACTTTTAAAATTTTCATAATTTTATCTTATAATTGACATAGCATGTCATATTTTTACTTTTCATCTATTAATGAGAACTTTTAAAATGATATTTTTGACTTTTTATCTAATAATGAGGACTTTTAAAATCATATTTTCATAATTTTATCTTGTAATATGACTTAGCATGTCATATTTTTACTTTTTATCTATTAATGAGGACTTTTAAAATCTTATTTTTTACTTTTTATCTAATAATGAGGACTTTTAAAATCACATTTTTGACTTTATCTATTAATGAGGACTTTTAAAATCATATTTTTTACTTTTTATCTAATAATGAGGACTTTTAAAATCATATTTTCATCATTTTATCTTATAATTATGACTTAGCATGTCGTATTTTTACTTTTTATCTATTAATGAAAACTTTTAAAATGATATTTTTTACTTTTTATCTATTAATGAAAACTTTTAAAATGATATTTTTTACTTTTTATCTAATAATGAGGACTTTTAAAATCATATTTTCATCATTTTATCTTAAAATTATGACTTAGCATGTCGTATTTTTACTTTTTATCTATTAATGAGGACTTTTAAAATCACATTTTGGACTTTATCTAATAATGAGGACTTTTAAAATCATATTTTTGACTTTATCTAATAATGAGGACTTTTAAAATCATATTTTCATAATTTTTTCTTATATGACTTAGCATGTCGTATTTTTGACTTTTTATCTATTAATGAGGACTTTTAAAATCATATTTTTGACTTTTTATCTAATAATTATCTAAACTTTTTTTACCTTTAGGAGTAAAAAAGGTACAAAGGTCCTTTTGAGGGCACTGCCCCATGTGTGACGAGCTGTTGTACCCCTAGAGATGCCATTTTGACACCCTTCTTCTGTGTGTGTGTGTGTGTGTGTGTGTGAATGTCCTCGGGGAATATTCGGGTAGTTGACACAAAATTCCAAGTTCCAAAAGTGAGATCTTTGGGATTCTTCGTAGACTCTGTTATCTGAGGATCTCTGAGAGGCTTTTATAGTTTTTATCAAATCTATTGAATTTTTATTTTA
Source organism: Romanogobio albipinnatus (assembly GCA_023566225.1). Classification (NCBI taxonomy): domain Eukaryota; kingdom Metazoa; phylum Chordata; class Actinopteri; order Cypriniformes; family Gobionidae; genus Romanogobio; species Romanogobio albipinnatus. Next base: position 6,317,518 of record CM042247.1, on the reverse strand, counting down.
GTTTGAGATATTTTAGTACATTAAGTTAAACACAAATGAAAATGAGATGTTGCCTCGGCAACTAGCTGAAATAAAGTTAATTGTATTATAGTTTTTATGTATTTTTGTATTTATTTTTAACTATAATAACCCTTCTCTTAATTAATATAAGACCATGCATAGTACTTTGCATGAATAAAAAAAAAATTAAAAGAATGATTAAATAGTTGCACTTGAAGCATGCCACTGCTTGATGCATCAACTACCTTTGTACAGGTGTGTGTGTGTGTGTGTGTGTTTGATCATCTATGACAGAACTGTTGAGCTGTGTGTGTGTAAAACAGTTGAAATGTAGTTATTTTAGGGCAGTGAGTCACAGGGTGTCCCGGTCCCACACCCAGCCATCAGTGTTGAGGAATCTGCTATGGGATTCCCCACAACACACACTCACACTCACACACTACTTACTGCTCCTGTTGCAAATTCGATGTGTGTGTGTGTTTCTGTGCAGGTGGGCTTCTGTCTCTGCGTTTGTGTGTTTATTTTGACAAACTCTTAAATGTTTGAAGGTGTTTCCATCCAGTCGTGTGTGTGTGTGTGTGTCGTCCGCCTGTTTCTGCTCCACAATGTGAGACACATTCTGTCATTTTCATACACAAACAGGAAGATTACTCAGCATATTTCTGTCTGTATATCTCACACACAGCTGTGTGCTAGCACACATTCTTTCATTGTGTGTGTGTGTGTGTGTGTGTGTGTGTGTGTGCGTGTGTGTGTGTGTGTGTGTGTGTGTCTGTGTGTCTGTGTGTGAGAGTTTCTATCTCTGTCTGTCTGTCTGTGTGTGTGTGAGTCTCTGTCTGTGTGTGTGTCTGTGTGTGTCTGTGTGTGTGAGAGTTTCTATCTCTGTTTGTTTGTCTGTCTGTCTGTGTGTGTGTGTGTGTGTGTGTGTGTGTGAGTCTCTGTCTGTGTGTGTGTGTGTCTGTCTGTCTGTCTGTCTGTGTGTGTGTGTGTGTGTGTGTGTGTGTGTGTGTGTGTGTGTGTGTGTGTGCGCGTCTGTGTGTGGAATCCATGAAGATTCGCCAGTCTTGATGTGTTTTTGGGTTTTCCTGCTCAAACTGCAGCAGCACTAAAGGAAGATGAACATGCATCACAGGTCCTCTTGTAGTCATTGATCTCGTTGTGTGCAAAGCAGCACTGAGTACGTGTGTGTGTGTGTGTGTGTGTGTGTGTTCATCATTAGCTCAGTGTTTTCCTCATGAAGTTAGATGTCTGTGAGCTGCGACTATGAGACGACATGTCTCTGACTCACATCAGATCTGGGATTTTAAAGCATGCAAATGACTTTATGGCTTATCCTAGAAACAATGGTGTCATGAACACACACACACACACACACACACACACACACACAGACACAGAGAGAGAGAGAGAGAGAGAGCGAGAGAGATATTGAATGGCTGTCGATGTTCTGCATATTTCCAATGTATTGCTTTAAAGGAATTGTTGTTTCCAAGTACATTTTAAAAGTGGATTAAATTAAGTAAAATTGTAAGTTTTATTAATATTTTTTTTTTATCACAACACATTAAATCCAGAACAATTTTAACATTAGGGCCCTAATGTAGATAAAATTGTATTAAAGGAATAAATTGGTCAAGTTTTAGGAATTAGTTTAATTAGCAGTTTTTGATGATATTTCTGAATAAAAATCATAAAACAGAATCTTGAAACATTATTTAAAACAGAATTTGTGAAAAATGAAATCAGTTTTCATAGCCCTAATAGAGTTGAGGTTTGATTAAATGATCAAAATATTAAAGTTTTATGAATTCATTTGATTACCATTATTTTTGATAAATTTATATGAAATCATCCAGTAGAGTTTTTTGAAAAATTTGAAATTTGTAAAAAAAAAAAAAGTAAGTTTTCATAAGGCCTTAA